>OY856411.1:303021838-303084338 GCA_963693085.1 Alisma plantago-aquatica | reverse complement strand
ATGATCCTTATAGGTTTCCTTATCATTCTAGATTTTTTTGGGCTTTGGGACTCCTAGTTATACTTGGTTTGGAAGTATTTCTCTTCAAGGACATTTTAGGGGTTTTCCCCTTTATGGATAAGGATGAAGATAAGGATAAGGATAAACGTCAAGATAAGGATAAATATGAAGAAAAGGATAAGGATAAAGGTCAAGATAAGGATTTAGATAAATATAAGGATAAGGATAAAGGTCAAGATAAGGATAATGATGAAGATAAGGATAAGGATAAATGTCAAGATAAGGATAAAGATAAAGATAAGGATAAGGATACAGATAAGTGAGAGAAAGTGTGGGTAGTAACTGAGGGAGGTGATGCATGGACATATAATCTCTAGGCTATTGACACATGGAAAACTCCATGTACATCTCATGCTTGACCCCTTCCTTATACATGAAGCTATATATATCCCTTCCTATCCCCAATTCAAAATCATTACTCACTCCCTATTTCCTCTAGCTTAGAGCATCATTCCTACTCTATTTTGCTAGGAAGGTTCTATCCCAAGGTAAAAGGAGGTGCATACCTTGGTGAATAAGGCTTCTAGGCTTCGAAATTTGCTCTGTTTAGGGTTTATAAAGCTCCTCCTTGGTTATTTCGACCAAAATTAGGTTTTTCACCTATAAAGTGGAGACGGTGCTTCTTGCTTAAGATATGAGCTTTATTGGAGAAACCAACCTCTATAAGCTTGATAACCTTACTTATTGGACCTTTACCCCTTCCCAAGAGGTTCTTTGGAGGCCTAGGCTTGGAGTTAGGTTGGACTTTGTACTGTATAGACTCTGAAGTTGAGGTATGATTGCATTCTACATTTATTTCTATATTGAGCAATTTCTATTTCCTCTCTTAATGTATGATTGAATCCCACATTATTTCTATATTGAGTAGTTTCTAATTCTTCTCTCTAAATATATGATGTATCCCCTATTCCTCTATGTTGGGCAATTAACCTATTTTTGTCTTACTCTTGGTCCTATGGACATTATCCTGTACAATGCTCTATTATTTTAATATCATGGTTCTTATGAACTAGATTATTATTATGACCTTGTATATTTTCTTGGACTCTTATCTTGTGCTTTGTGCCTACATTGATGTAGATGTTTATTCCCACCTTGTAGTGGATATGTTGTGCTTCTTTTCCCACCATGGTAGTGGATGTATATGTAGCACACTTTGTTGGATATTTTTGATTTCATATCCCTTGTTTATCCTTGTTATGCATCATGTGGTGACTACTAGTATAATTTTGAATGTGAATTTATGTGGATGTGAAAATTCTCACATATGAATGCAGATGTGAAAATCCCTACATATTTTTATATATATTGGCAGATGTGAAAATTCCTGCTAGGCAGATGTTGACAGACCCTGCCACCGCCCTATTATAGAGCAGATGTATACAAGACCCTGCTTGCTCTACATTTTTGGTAGATGTGTATTTCCTACCTACATGATATATTATTCTAATTTTGTCATAGGTGAAACACATGGATGCTTTGAACTTATATTTGGCTTTCATCATGATATGAATGTTCTTTCTTTTATGCTCCTTTGGGTAGTAGTTTCCTCTTCTATGGGAAGCATTTATAATTGATCTCCTTATTTTTATATATTTCTCAATTTCCTATTTTAGTATGCACATACCAGCTTTTGCTGATGTACCCCAGGTAGAGCAAGGAGGACTTGGACTTCAACTTGTAGCTGAGCTTTTGGGAGACTTTGAAGAGGTGGTTAGATGACCCTCAACTTGATCTTTGGCTTATATGATTAGATTTCCTTTTTGACACCCATGTGTGGTGAAGTGATGTATAATGATAACAAGCTTTGTAATAGTTATAACTTTCTTATTCCGCTGCTATATTTTTGGTACTACGATACATTCATGTAGAAAGTATTGGTACACATTCCTTTGGTGAAAAAATTTCTGTCGTATTTGTTTCAAGGGATGTGGCATTTTCTTTTCTAGTAGGGAGTGGATCCCCTATCGGGCCCCACTCCTTATAGAAGAACTGAATGCATGCTTGATCTTATACTTTCTACTTTTAAGGAACGTCTTTTAGGTAGATGTTGCTCCAATCATTTTTATCTTACTAATAAATCATTTATAAGGAACCCAAACTTCCCTTCTTCAAATTTATATGCATTGTTTTGTTCAATTTTCATATATCCATGCTTCATTTAGTATTATCTAGTGTTTGGATTGAATGCCTAATTCATGTTTTTAACATATATATAAATCATCCATAATTCATATAACATGGTTATGATCTTAGTTCTAAATGACAATTTAGTAAAAAAAAACAATAATTGACCCAAGTAAAAAGATTTATCACTAATTTGCATAAATGATATTACCACGTAATTATTGCAACCATTGTTGTAGATTCAAAAGAAAGTGTAAGGAAACCCTAACATACATATTTACACATATATAGGATAGATAAGAAACTAAAGAAATTTCAAGTTATTGGAAATGTTTATTCGGGGAGCAGTAAGAAGTCACTCGATTATATGAGAAGCTAGACCAAATATTAGGTGATTAGGGAGATGTTGACCCACTTTGCCAAGTGTGCCCTACCAAATCAAAATCAAAAGTCAGAATTGTTTTTTCAAGAAAACGATTAACTTCCTTGTCTATAGTACGATAGTTATTGTCTAGAGGTTAATTGGGTACCAGACTATCCAAGCGATCAATTTGAAACCACAAATTTGAAATATGGCTCATATTCCACACAAAATTTACATATAAACTGTAGATTCTTTAGGAGCACATGATGATTCTTGGACAGTTTCTCATGTACACTATAAATGAAAACATACTTTTCATTTTGGGGTTAAATATTGTTAGAGGGTGATTTAAATTGTATACTACTAATATTATTAGTACACGTCCTAACTACTCAACATTTAGAGTTATGTGATATTGTTAAGTGATTTATGTCATTACAATTTACATGCACCTCAAATCTCAGCATAGTGGAATGTGTAAACCGCATGTTGTCAAAGTCAACCACTGAATTTCCTATAAGAAAGGAATCCATAAGGGGAAGCAAATATTGCTTACATTTCCTATATTGAGACAATGCAATATTGATTTTGATTGTAGTTTGCCTTGATTGTTGTTTTCTTGCACTGTTGGACGAGATAGAGTTAGTTATCCTTGAGTGACTCTTGATATTGAGACCACATGTGTGTCCTAGTCTGGTTGGTATGATGTTTCACTAAAATACAATGAATGCCATAAATATTCAAATGATAACAAGTTATGAGAACTTAAACCTATAAGGATATAAGAAATATTCTAAAACCCAATTAAGTATGGAATATGTAAGAAAAAAAGGAAATTCATAACTGAATATTAAATTAGAACACGTGACACAAAACCCTAATTCCAAGTAAAAATGAAGGAATGAATAAATTATCATGAGTATTATAGAATATAATATATTTAAAAGAACATATGAAAGGATTATATAGGCTCATGGTGGGTTTTACATTGTATTCATTTACCTAGAATGACACCAAACCTTAATATGTCCCTGTGTAACTAGATACTCAATCAACTACCTAATTAGTTGGTCGACTAATAAGAGAAGTTGGTCAACTAACTCAAGATCAAGAAATTAATAAATAAGTATATTGTATAAAAAGAGTTCAAAGAAGGAACATATATCATTGTGGTGACTTCATAAGTGAAAGAAGATGTAAGAAAGTAACTAATAAATAAATAAATATAATGTGAATAATATTGTAAGGAGGAATATTTTATCATGATAACAATGGATATATATATATATATATATGTGTGTGTGTGTGTATATATATATATATATATAGCGTTCATTCAATGCCAGCACGGGTAGCTACCGGCTCCTACTAGGGTTACTTTTTTGAGGTTTCTTACTTTTGACATGTAGAGGGTTACTTTACCTTGCAAACCATTACTTCTCATGCATATATAGTTGTATTTGTACTAGGTATAAAAAATATACACTTATACATTTATTTTAAAAACTTTGTTGTGTATTTTACACAGATTTACTTTTTGATTCGAATAGTTACTTTTTGGTCAATATAGTTACTTTTTTGGATGGACATGTAGTGAATTCCAGGCTACCCACACGGGTATTAAATATAAACCAAGTACTGATTTGAAGATGCAATGACAAAAACTAAAGAAAGATCATAAGTAAGGAGCGATAAGTAATATAAGGTAAATATATATAGAAACGTTAAGGTAAGGAGGATAAATGAAAAAGGACAAATCATTACTTTTGATTATAATAAATTCCATAAATTTTTCATGATGAAAAAGTAACAAGAAAAGAAAGATGGAATGTAGTCATAAATACGTTGAAGAAGGACAAATTTTGTAATAATTAATTATTGAGAATTAGATAAATATTCATTATATGATGTTATGAAAAAAAATAATCTAGATGAAATAAAGATGAAAAACAAGAAAAATAAACCTAATAAAAGGAAGGTGGGTTAAATAAAAAGAAGACAACATGAAAATATGTACCTCTATGATGAACACATGTGTATTCATGCTTAATATTAGTTTAATTTAATGTTTTATATACAATAATCATCTAGTTCTAATACGAAGTGCCAAATTTGTAGTTTGTGACTAAAGGAATCTAAGAAGGTCCAGAAGGATGAAGACAACTATAAGTAAATGAATGAATCACATGGTTTGGATTATATCTAGAACATAAAAAGTTAATGCTAAAATATTTCCAAGCCCAAGCAATGAGTCATATAATTTAAATGAAGTACATATTATGTATTAAATTGAGAAGTGAAACCCAAAAAAATTGATTTGGAGATTCATACTTGAGAATTTTGAAAGGGTAATAAGATATATATTGTAAGTATTGTTGGATTACGTTCGTGAGTAAGAAATCTATTAAAAGTTAAATGTGAGGAGAAAAAGTTCAATATTAATAAGTAGATCATGCCCTAGGATAGAAGAGGAAAGAGGCATATCATAACTGAATCATATTAAAAATTAATTAATTATTTATTACATGTTCACTTGTTATGTAAGAATTAATATCAAGTCAAAACATTCAATATATATTTAATATAAAAGTGATAATGTGGAGGACATATTTATATAAAATAGAGTGGCATGTATACTACCTAAATGAAAAAAATGCAAAGAAAAATAGAATAATTATTTATCGTCAAACAATAAAGAATAATAAGATAATATACATAGCTAGTATATAATAAAATTACGAAATGGTGACATAGTACTTTGAGATAAAGAAAATTCAAAAATAAATATGAGAGCATCACTCTTAGCCTATATTCATTTATAACATGTAAATTTTATGTTTTAAAATCCTGGAGCCCTTGAATATCCCTAATTTCTCTCGACAAGTAAATATGTATTGAAGTTGTTCTTTTATAGGGATACACCATTCCCCATTGAAATTCCTACATTTAGTATATTTAATTCTTCCTAATCCTTATTACCCTCAATTTTTATATTTGCTTCTATTTTGATGGATGGTTCCAATAGTGAGAACGCATGTTTACCGACTAATATCTTAATAAGGGAAATACAGTTGAGTGTATAACCTTTCCAAGATACTGGTTTTTTAGGGTCCCATTTCAAGATAGGTGTCAAAATAAGCTTACCATTGATTTAGACACCTTGTGAGTCGATATTAAATAAAGCCAAGAAGGAAGATTTTATTGTGGGCAACTCTAGAGAAAAATCATAAAACTTATACAAATATAATATAGTGATAGGTTGACTATCATAAGGTATACTCCTTCTCATCTTATTAACATAAGAAAATGAAGATATTTTTATCCTTTTGTTGATGTGGTACATTTATATACACTAAATGCACCATAAATGGACTACACTTTCTCTGATGAAGAAACTTTAGATAAAGAACTAAATATGATCTCATCTCATGAGGAGAGTGACTCATAAATATTCCAACACTCCATGCCAATTGGTCTTACTTTTTAAATTCAATATCTTTTCATAACATGATAAAAAAAGGATAAGTAATAGGAAACAAGTAATGATGAATATAAATAAGAACTCATAAATACAAGTGGGTTTCAATGATGGTGGAGTTTTCTTGAATTATAAGTTTCTAAAATAGTATCAAGGGATGTAAATATGTTTTTAGTTTAGCATAAGTATGTAATTTTCTAATTGGAAATGGATATTAGATACACTTTAGTTTTATAAAGTCAATAATATAGTTAACCATAGGTTGATTTTGGTTGTTCTGACCTTACGAATTATGGAGTTTCAAGAATGAAATACCATAACTTAGACTAGAAATTGTCTTATTTTGTAAAGTTATATTTTATTACATAATAATGGTATCTATATACACACATATGTATATATATGTATGTGTGTATGTGTGTGTGTGCTGACACTTACATATCATGATATCAATCTAGAGGTAGTACCTCTAAGAGAGTATGCTAGGTTAAATAAATTATGTTCCCAATGATTTTTCATTAAATAGAATGCCCTTGTTGTCAATTGAATGAGTTATTCCAAATTGTTCTATTTAGAAGATAACATTGGACATAATATACAACCCATAATTTTGATATAAAGATACATAATATAAGAAATATCAGTGTCAATATGTAGAAAGATTGAATGCATGTTTCATCTTCAGTTTCTAATTTGGAAGATCTTTTTTGGGAAAGATTGTTACAACCCATTTCAACTTACTAGAGATTTTTTTGTTAAGGAACCCAAACTTTCCTTTTTATTTATATGCAATCATTTATTTAGTTTTCATATATCCATGATTTATTTAGTATTATCTAGTGCTTGAAGTGAAAAGCCTAATTCATGTATGTAACATAAAACAATTGACAATTCAGTATAATATGGTTCAAATATTAGCACTTAATGACATTTGAGTAAAAAACTAATACTTGATCGAAGTAAAAAGATTAATCCATAATTTGACACAATAAATGATATTACCAAGTAATTGAGGCAATCATTGTTTTAGGTCCAAAAGAAAGTGCAAGGTGTAGGGAAATATGACATCAAAATAGGTAGCAGAAACAAAAATTTTAATGTCATATTCCCCATTAAATGAGTAGAATGTTTTAATAACTATATGATGGAAAGGTTGGTTTCGAGGATATACATGGTCCTGGAGCAAGTCTAGCAACAATCTCCTTGTCATTTTAGTCGTGCTTTAGTATTGTAGTTGCACTTGAGTGGTGTATGATATATCTCCTGGTCTTCACTAGGGACAGTAGGTTGGGATTGTCCTCTTAGTGGGAAAAGTATCCATGCCTCTAGAGAAGTCCAAACAGACTGCCTAGAACTCTTGTCGTCCAGCTAGAATGAATAGGAAGAAGTTGTTCCCCCTGTTGGTGTACTAGTCACCAACTTGCTCTCCCACAATTGTTCTCCCTTACTATCCATCCATATAGCGGGTAGGACTTGCTCAGGCTCTCTATTGGTTACCAAAACTAGAGAGGAAAAACAATTGTCAGAGGCGATTGATCCTAACCCCTCCTATAAATATAGGGGTACTTGGGGCTTCCCAGAGACACACATCAAGAGGTTCTTTGGAGGCCTAGGCTTGGACTTAGGTTGGACTTTGTACTGTATAGACTCTAAAGTTGAGGTATGATTGCATTCTACATTTATTTCTATATTGAGAAATTTCTATTTCCTCTCTTAATGTATGATTGAATCCCACATCATTTCTATATTGAGTAGTTTCTAATTCTTCTCTCTAAATATATGATGTATCCACTATTCCTCTATGTTGGGCAATTAACCTATTTTTGTCTTACTCTTGGTCCTATGGACATTATCCAGTACAATGCTCTATTCTTTTAATATCATGGTTCTTATGAACTAGATTATTATTATGACCTTGTATATTCTCTTGGACTCTTATCTTGTTCTTTGTGCCTGCATTGATGTAGATGTTTATGCCCACCTTGTAGTGGATGTTTTGTGCTTCTTTTCCCACCATGGTAGTGGATGTATATGTAGCACACTTTGTTGGATATTTTTGATTTCATATCTCTTGTTTATCCTTGTTATGCATCATGTGGTGACTACTAGTATAATTTTGAATGTGAATTTATGTGGATGTGAAAATTCCCACATATGAAAACAGATGTGAAAATCCCTACATATTTTTATATATATTGGCATATGTAAAAATTCCTGCTAGGCAGATGTTGACAGACCCTGCCACCGCCCTATTATGAGCAGATGTATACAAGACCCTGCTTGCTCTACATTTTTGGTAGATGTGTATTTCCTACCTACATGATATATTATTCTAATTTTGTCACAGGTGAAACACATGGATGATTTGAACTTATATTTGGCTTTCATCATGATATGAATGTTCTTTCTTTTATGCTCCTTTGGGTAGTAGTTTCCTCTTCTATGGGAAGCATTTATAATTGATCTCCTTATTTTTATATATTGCTCAATTTCCTATTTTAGTATGCACATACCATCTTTTGCTGATGTACCCCAGGTAGAGCAAGGAGGACTTGGACTTCAACTTGTAGTTGAGCTTTTGGGAGACTTTGAAGAGGTGGTTAGATGACCCTCAACTTTATCTTTGGCTTATATGATTAGATTTACTTTTTGACACCCATGTGTGGTGAAGTGATGTATAATAACAAGCTTTGTAATAGTTATAACTTTCTTATTCTGCTGCTATATTTTTGGTACTACGATACATTCATGTAGAAAGTATTGGTACACATTCCTTTGGTGAAAAAATTTCTATCGTATTTGTTTCAAGGGATGTGGCATTTTCTTTTCTAGTAGGGAGTGGATCCCCTATCGGGCCCCACTCCTTATAGAAGAACTGAATGCATGCTTGATCTTATACTTTCTACTTTTAAGGAACGTCTTTTAGGTAGATGTTGCTCCAATCATTTTTATCTTACTAATAAATCATTTATAAGGAACCCAAACTTCCCTTCTTCAAATTTATATGCATTGTTTTGTTCAATTTTCATATATCCATGCTTCATTTAGTATTATCTAGTGTTTGGATTGAATGCCTAATTTATGTTTTTAACATACAAATCATCCATAATTCATATAACATGGTTATGATCTTAGTTCTAAATGACAATTTAGTAAAAAAAACAATAATTGATCCAAGTAAAAAGATTTATCACTAATTTGCATAAATGATATTACCACGTAATTATTGCAACCATTGTTGTAGATTCAAAAGAAAGTGTAAGGAAACCCTAACATACATATTTACACATATATAGGATAGATAAGAAACTAAAGAAATTTCAAGTTATTGGAAATGTTTATTCGGGGAACAGTAAGAAGTCACTCAATTATATGAGAAGCTAGACCAAATATTAGGTGATTGGGGAGATGTTGACCCACTTTCCCAAGTGTGCCCTACCAAATCGAAATCAAAAGTCAGAATTGTTTTTTCAAGAAAATGATTAACTTCCTTGTCTATAGTATGATAGTTATTGTCTAGAGGTTAATTGGGTACCAGACTATCCAAGCGATCAATTTGAAACCACAAATTTGAAATGTGGCTCATATTCCACACAAAATTTACATATAAACTGTAGATTCTTTAGGAGCACAGGATGATTCTTGGACAGTTTCTCATGTACACTATAAATGAAAACATACTTTTCATTTTGGGGTTAAATCATGTTAGAGGGTGATTTAAATTGTATACTACTAATATTATTAGTACACGTCCTAAGTACTACTCAACATTTAGAGTTATGTGATATTGTTAAGTGATTTATGTCATTACAATTTACATGCACCTCAAATCTCAGCATAGTGGAATGTGTAACCCGCATGTTGTCAAAGTCAACCACTGAATTTCCTATAAGAAAGGAATCCATAAGGGGAAGCAAATATTGCTTACATTTCCTATATTGAGACAATGCAATATTGATTTTGATTGTAGTTTGCCTTGATTGTTGTTTTCTTGCACTGTTGGACGAGATTGAGTTAGTTATCCTTGAGTGACTCTTGATATTGAGACCACATGTGTGTCCTAGTCTGGTTGGTATGATGTTTCACTAAAATACAATGAATGCCATCAATATTCAAATGATAACAAGTTATGAGAACTTAAACCTATAAGGATATAAGAAATATTCTAAAACCCAATTAAGTATGGAATATGTAAGAAAAAAAGGAAATTCATAACTAAATATTAAATTAGAACACGTGACACAAAACCCTAATTCCAAGTAAAAATGAAGGAATGAATAAATTATCATGAGTATTATAGAATATAATATATTTAAAAGAACATATGAAAGGATTATATAGGCTCATGGTGGGTTTTACATTGTATTCATTTACCTAGAATGACACTAAACCTTAATATGTCCCTGTGTAACTAGATACTGAATCAACTACCTAATTAGTTGGTTGACTAATAAGAGAAGTTGGTCAACTAAATAAAGATCAAGAAATTAATAAATAAGTATATTGTATAAAAAGAGTTTAAAGAAGGAACATATATATTTGTGGTGACTTCATAAATGAAAGAAGATGTAAGAAAGTAACTAATAAATAAATAAATATAATGTGAAGACTATTGTAAGGAGGAATATTTTATCATGATAAAAATGGATATATATATATGTATATATATATATATATATATATATATATATATATATATATATATACGTGTGTGTGTGTTTATACACACACACACAACACACACATTATATATATATATATATATATATATATATATATATATATATATATATATATATATATATATATATGGCATTCTATCAATGCCAGCACGGGTAGCTACCGGCTCCTACTTGGGTTACTTTTTGAGATTTCTTACTTTTGACATGTAGAGGGTTACTTTACCTTGCAAACCATTACTTCTCATGCATATATAGTTGTATTTGTACCAGGTATAACAAATATACACTTATACATTTATTTTAAAAACTTTATTGTTTATTTTACACATATTTACTTTTTGATTCGAATAGTTACTTTTTGGTCAATATAGTTACTTTTTTGGATGGACATGTAGTGAATTCCAGGCTACAAACACGGGTATTAAATATAAACCAAGTACTGATTTGAAGATGCAATGACAAAAACTAAAGAAAGATCATAAGTAAGGAGCGATAAGTAATATAAGGTATATATATATAGAAACATTAAGGTAAGGAGGATAAATGAAAAAGGACAAATCATTACTTTTGATTATGATAAATTCCATAAATTTTTCATGATGAAAAAGTAATAAGAAAAGAAAGATGGAATGTAGTCATAAATACGTTGAAGAAGGACAAATTTTGTAATAATTAATTATTGAGAATTAGATAAATATTCATTATATGATGTTATGAAAAAAAATAATCTAGATGAAATAAAGATGAAAAACAAGAAAAATAAACCTAATAAAAGGAAGGTGGGTTAAATAAAAAGAAGACAACATGAAAATATGTACCTCTATGATGAACACATGTGTATTCATGCTTAATATTAGTTTAATTTAATGTTTTATATACAATAATCATCTAGTTCTAATACGAAGTGCCAAATTTGTAGTTTGTGACTGAAGGAATCTAAGAAGGTACAGAAGGATGAAGACAACTATAAGTAAATGAATGAATCACATGGTTTGGATTGTATCTAGAACATAAAAAGTTAATGCTACAAGATTGCTAAGCCCAAGAAATGAGTCATATAATTTAAATGAAGTACATATTATGTATTAAATTGAGAAGTGAAACCCAAAAAAATTGATTTGGAGATTCATACTTGAGAATTTTGAAAGGGTAATAAGATATATATTGTAAGTATTGTTGGATTATGTTCGTGAGTAAGAAATATATTAAAAGTTAAATGTGAGGAGAAAAAGTTCAATATTAATAAGTAGATCATGCCCTAGGATAGAAGAGGAAAGAGGCAAATCATAACTGAATCATATTAAAAATTAATTAATTATTTATTACATGTTCACTTGTTATGTAAGAATTAATATCAAGTCAAAACATTTAATATATAGTTAATATAAAAGTGGTAACGTGGAGGACATATTTATATAAGATAGAGTGGCATGTATACTACCTAAATGAAAAAAATGCAAAGAAAAACAGAATAATTATTTATCGTCAAACAATAAAGAATAATAAGATAATATACATTGCTAGTATATAATAAAATAACGAAATGGTGACATAGTACTTTGAGATAAAGAAAATTCAAAAATCAATATGAGAGCATCACTCTTATCCTATATCCATTTATAACATGTAAATTTTATGTTTTAAAATCCTGAAGCCCTTGAATATCCCTAATTTCTCTCGACAAGTATATATGCATTGAAGTTGTTCTTTTATAGGGATACACCATTCCCCATTGAAATTCCTACATTTAGTATATTTAATTCTTCCTAATCCTTATTACCCTCAATTTTTATATTTGCTTCTATTTTGATGGATGGTTCCAATAGTGAGAACGGATTTTTACCGACCAATATCTTAATAAGGGAAATACAGTTGAGTGTATAACGTTTCCAAGATACTGGTTTTTTAGGGTCCCATTTCAAGATAGGTGTCAAAATAAGCTTACCATTGATTTAGACACCTTGTGAGTCGATATTAAATAAAGCCAAGAAGGAAGATTTTATTGTGGGCAACTCTAGAGAAAAATCATAAAACTTATACAAATAGAATATAGTGATAGGTTGACTATCATAAGGTATACTCCTTCTCATCTTTGTAACATAAGAAAATGAAGATATTTTTATCCTTTTGTTGATGTGGTACATTTCTATACACTAAATGCACCATAAATGGACTACACTTTCTCTGATGAAGAAACTTTAGATAAAGAACTGAATATGATCTCATCTCATGAGGAGAGTGACTCATAAATATTCCAACACTCCATGCCAATTGGTCTTACTTTTTAAATTCAATATCTTTTCATAACATGATAAAAAAAGGATAAGTAATAGGAAACAAGTAATGATGAATATAAATAAGAACCCATAAATACAAGTGGGTTTCAATGATGGTGGAGTTTTCTTGAATTATAAGTTTCTAAAATAGTATCAAGGTATGTAAATATGTTTTTAGTTTAGCATAAGTATGTAATTTGCTTATTGGAAATGGATATTAGATACACTTTAGTTTTATAAAGTCAATAATATAGTTAACCATAGGTTGATTTTGGTTGTTCTGACCTTACGACTTATGGAGTTTCAAGAATGAAATACCATAACTTAGACTAGAAATTGTCTTATTTTGTAAAGTTATATTTTATTACATAATAATGGTATCTATATACACACATGTATATATATATGTATGTGTGTATGTGTGTGTGCTGACACTTACATATCATGATATCAATCTAGAGGTAGTACCTCTAAGAGAGTATGCTAGGTTAAATAAATTATGTTCCCAATGATTTTTCATTAAATAGAATGCCCTTGTTGTCAATTGAATGGGTTATTCCAAATTGTTCTATTTAGAATATAACATTGGACATAATATACAACCCATACTTTTGATATAAAGATACATAATATAAGAAATATCAGTGTCAATATGTAGAAAGATTGAATGCATGTTTCATCTTCAGTTTCTAATTTTGAAGATCTTTTTTGGGAAAGATTCTTACAACCCATTTCAACTTACTAGAGAATTTTTAGTTAAGGAACCCAAACTTTCCTTTTTATTTATATGCAATCATTTATTTAGTTTTCATATATCCATGATTTATTTAGTATTATCTAGTGCTTGAAGTGAAAAGCCTAATTCATGTATGTAACATAAAACAATTAACAATTCAATATAATATGGTTCAAATATTAGCACTTAATGACATTTGAGTAAAAAACTAATACTTGATCCAAGTAAAAAGATTAATCCATAATTTGACACAATAAATGATATTACCAAGTAATTGAGGCAATCATTGTTTTAGGTCCAAAAGAAAGTGTAAGGTGTAGGGAAATATGACATCAAAATAGGTAGCAGAAACAAAAATTTTAATGTCATATTCCCCATTAAACGAGTAGAATGTTTCAATAACTATATGATGGAAAGGATGGTTTCGAGGATATACATGGTCCTAGAGCAAGTCTAGCAACAATCTCCTTGTCATTTTAGTCGTGCTTTAGTATTGTAGTTGCACTTGAGTGGTGTCTGATATATCTCCTGGTCTTCACTAGGGACAGTAGGTTGGGATTGTCCTCTTAGTGGGAAAAGTATCCATGCCTATAGAGAAGTCCAAACAGACTGCCTAGAACTCTTGTCGTCCAGCTAGAATGGACAGGAAGAAGTTGTTCCCCATGTTGGTGTACTAGTCACCAACTTTCTCTCCCACAATTGTTCTCCCTTACTATCCCTCCATATAGCGGGTAGGACTTGCTCAGGCTCTCTATTGGTTACCAAAACTAGAGAGGACAAACAATTGCCAGAGGCGATTGATGTGTGTCTCTGGGAAGCCCCAAGTACCCCTATATTTATAGAAGGGGTTAGGATCAGGGTTCCTAGTCTTTGTAGGAGTGGATGGGTCCGAAATCTTGCAACATGAGAAATAGTCAGTTCACTAATGAACCGATCAGTTGGCATGTGACTGATCAGTTCACCCAGTGAACTGGTCATTTTGAAATGTTTCTCAATTGATATTGTATTGGCAATTCTAATCCAATTAAATCATGACATGACATCAACACTAATCCTTGATGTAATCAAATTGCACATTTAAATCGAACGTTTCATCTGATGAACCCGTCATCTCACAACCATGATCTGATAGGTTGACTTTGTGAAACGATCAGTTCATTCCATGCTTCATCTAAAATTCAACCAATACAATGTTCAATCAACTTGACACTCCAACGGGTTGTCTAATCACATGAAATGATCGGATGGGAGTCCACTCAGTTGATTTGTTTCTTGAAATGAATATCTAAACACTTTAGCAATCAATTCAATCATTATTCATAATTAAAACTCCTCTTCTAGGTCAGTTCCTATGTGTGCGACCCTATAGGTCCCATATTACGTTGGCAGTGAATGTCCATAACCAATTATGACATCACAAGTAAAGAGTGATGCCTAGTCACATATCATTGCACCTAAGTAAATGAAATGTTGGAGAAAAACTTTAACCTACAATCCATGTTTGGTGTTGTAGTGTTTTTATAATTCCTTTGTCATTGGTATCTAGATTGAACTCAAGGCATGGAGCAGTCATCCTCTTTAATATTCAATCTCTATTCCTTGCTATGGAAGACTTTCTGAGGTATATGTAATCTCAATATCACATATTGACTCACATGCATCAATCAAACTGCATGCAGTTGAGAGAGATGGTTTACTAAAAATCATTGAAGACATTGGATATTTGATAGAAATGATGATGAGGATGTCACATGAAATGAAGAAATTGCCTATCCGAATTAGAACATCTTTAACTACTCTGACATATTTTGTGTATGAGTTATCGGCTAGTTAAATCCTCATATGAGGAGGGACAATATAACGCAATCCCATCTGAATCACTAGAGAGAGCTACATAAGACTTATGCTTGCACTCAGATCGACTAAGAAATCTCTTTCCATAATGTCTCCTAGAAGAGATGGAATGGAAAAAGAACTAAGATCAATATGCTTAGTTGACATGGTGGACTGAATAAAAGCGGATGCCCTTGCTAACTAAATAATTTCAATTTCACCTTTTTCTACATCTTGGTAATTGGATATTACAAGAACTTAGCATAGTCTAGCATTTCATGGATTGCATCAAGAAGGGGGAATCTATATGTATCTTTTTGATGGTATCCCAAAAATTTATTTACCTCTTTTTGAGATGTGCCTTGATAAATCAATGAGACAAAGGTACTTCAAAATGGTACTTGCCTTCAAAGTTGTGGTCAAGGCACTCCCTATGATATTCTTGATATCTTTCTCATGATTCATGTAAGTTTTCATTAGAATTTTGTCTGAAGCTGGTAATCTTATTTCTACAACAAATGATTTTCTCAATCGGGAAAAACTTGTTGACAGAGGCTTCTATCAACGCTTGCAAACCAATGATTCTCTCATGCTTCAAGATTTGATACCATGCTAAAGCCTTATCTATCAAAGTGAATTAAAAAACCATTGAGGTAATGATTTTTAGTGGGACTCTATTGATCTTCAAATATAACAAATGTTCTTGGAAACAATGTATGTTGATAGAGGTTCTCCTCAACTGAGTTTTCTCCAAAGGTTCACTTTTGAATAATATTTAGGAAGGCTAGTTTTAGTTTAAAATTTTCCATCTAAATATGTGGAATCACACAGACTCTATTTTCATTAGCACACATGGTTTCTAAAAGAATAAAGGTACAAGCCATCTTGCTGGTCTTACCCTGCTCTAGTTTGACCATCCATCACTTCTTTGATTAGTAGAAGAAAAAAGGATCTTGAGGTTGAATGAGTCACAATTCAAGAACTGAATGAGTCAAGATTAGTAACTGAAACTATAAACAAAGCTTAGAGATATTATGTGCTTGAAATACAAGGCATGTGCAATTAAGTCTTAACTTAATATAATTAACTAAATCTAATAAGTACTTGGGTCCTCAATGATTGCTTGTTGCCTTGTCCCCAATAACGGAGACAAAAGTTGACTGTCCTTAAACGTGGGTCAAAAGTGTAAACACGATTTCTTGGTAGAAGGTATCCAACTTCAAAATGTATACCTAACTTCAAGAGACATCTACAACTCAATACAAAGTCTATTGTATTATATAGGGTTGTACACACGGATAAAAACAAACAATGATGTAAGTACAAAATCCTTGTCTTAGCTTAATAAAATCAAAAGGTGAAATTGATATTCATGTTAATGAAGATATTAAACTACTTAAAGAAATTAATATAGGTTAGGAAATTCAAATAAAATTAATGTAATTATGGATATGATAAAAGGGAACTCAAGTTAGGTTTCACCAATCAGACCGTTTTCAACCATGCAAAACCTTATCTTCTAATTTATATATATTCTTGACATATTTTGCAAGAAGTCATAAAAGATATCTAACACCTTCATTCTCCCAAGATCAGGGAAGATTTTTTAATCTAAGGTCACCTCTTTCTTGAGATGATAACCAATAGATCAAGAATAAACGTACGAATAAGGGTAAATTTTCATCTAAGGGCACCTCTCTCTTGAGATAATAACCAACAAATCAAGAATAAACTTTTGACTTTTGATATAATGACTCCATACTCTCGTGGCTTGTCACTTATCCATACTCTGGATCTTTTTAACTAGTTCTTTCAAATGATCAAACACGCAAGAAGGTAGCTAAAAAAACAACTGACACATTTAAACATTAGTATATAAACAAAACTACAATAATATATGCATTTAAATTGAAGAAGGAAAGACTACATGGTTAGGAGGGCATGATGGCTACTTCCAACCCAAGTTAATGAGTTTATCCACTCATGGTTAATAAAGAAACAAATTAAAATTTGAACAAGTCATAGTTCTAAAAAAATGAAAATAGCAAGATAATAAGGAGAGAGGTTGGTACACTGGTAGATCAAGTTGAGAGGTCTATCTACCCACCTTTTAGATGAATATGATTGAGAGGTCAATCACTAGAGAGGTTGATTATTCTCACCTATCAAACTTGGAGGTTAATACTCCTTAGTTTGGTTGCTAGTAATGCTTAGTCAAGATGAAATTTATCGATCTAGTGGTGGAAGTAACCAGTGACAAGATCTGAGGCCAACTTCTCTCTCTAGGCCGATAGAATGTGTGAGGTCAATCAAATTGATCTTGGTCTTGGTTTTTCAAAACAACAATTTGGCTTGTTTGTAGGAAAAAAGATGCCTTGAAACTGATGCTTTGGGATCCTATTTATAGGGTTTGACCAACATTGTGTCAACATATGATTGGTCCACATGATGTTGACCTTTTGAACTTCTAACTATCAAGCTTTAGATATCAACGAGCTTCTTGATCGATAGAAAGGCCATCAACCTTGATACAATCTTTGAGAAGTTTATGAAATGTAGGAGTTCAAGCTCTCAAATTTGTGCCTGGATTGAGATAGGTGTGAACTATCAACCTAAAGGTCAAGTTGTTTTTTGGAAGCATCAGCTCGATGGGTCTATTATCAAGCTTGAGAGCTCAATTACTTGATCAAACTTTTACTTGGTTTAGTTGAATTGACCTTGAAAGGTTGATGGCTTTAAATAACTTATGATTTCAACAAGTCAATCTACCTGGAGGTTGATAGGTGTCGTTCACTTTGTGAAGATTGGTTACATATCTATTTGAGTTTACTTTTATCAACCTATAGAGGTTGGTTGATGCAATTTCTTTACTTTTCTTGATATCTTCTTCCAAAAAAATAATCGACCTTGGAGGTTGATTGATTTCTCGTCGATATTTATGGTTTAGACTCAATTTTTATACATTTTGCAAAGTGAACATAATCAAAATAGTGTACTAGAAAATAGAAAAAACAGAGGATTTATTATTATTTCCATATTAAGATGATTTTCTAGATTGAAAGAGACATTCAATATCCATGGAAATTGATACTATCAATTTTTGAACCCTCAATGATGACTCTAGAGAGACGGAGTATGGAAGTATAGATAAGAATTGGTTAACACTCAATGAGGGTTTGGAAAGGCTTCTGGGCATGTTGTGAAGGTGACATGATATGTTTATGTATGTGTGGAGGGAATATGTGGTGATATTTCTAAAAGGAGGTGGAACAAGGGTTGAAGAAGGGGCATGACATTGAAAGGGAGATGGAAACCACCGCTCCTATTAAAATAAAAAATGTATCCTCAATCTAGATGATATAGGATTTTAAATAAATGTATGTTATCTTGCATTGACTAATTAGGGTGCTATAGGTGTCCAATATGAAGCATTGTTAATGTGTGTAGATCATTATTATCTAGTAATTTTATGTTTTATTATTGTATTATATAATTTCCAATAAATTTAGGTATTAATTGAATTATCTTAACATTTATTATTAAATACCATAAATAATCATCAACATTTAGGATTTAGAGTCTGATTATCATCATATCACTACCATCAAAAGTAAATAATATTATCTTACACAAATCATGGTACTTTTTAGTTAACTATTTAACTCCTTTGATTCAATATTCACTTACATGATGGTATATTCATTATTTTCACTGACATAAAACCTTTACCTATAAAACATTTATATTAAATAAGCATATTATTTCACACACAAATTATTTATGAACATCCATTAACTTAGTACTCATATTCAACTCATTATGTGTATATCAGTGAATAATGTGACATATATTACATATTTAACGAGCCTACCTACATATTAAGCCATGTTAGGCTATTTGGTCCATCTTATGTATTATATATGCTATGTGGTTTAGAAACTTAATGTATCATGAATAGTACTAAGGGTATATGTATTAGGGTTTGTCAACGTGAACTTGAGGTTTAGGTAAATATGATTACTATTCATCCCATACACATCATTAACATGCACAAAACCAAGGTTAGGTTTCATATATTGAACTTCCGTCTTATCAAGGTTGGAAGATCCAAAGCATGTTTAGGATTATAAGTATCCATAGTTAGGGCCTGTATTTGAGTTACTTATGTTATGTGCCTTATATGTTCCATAAGGGTACAAAAATTTATATTAAGGTATATCCTTAATCTTATTTGATCAATTATAAATATCTAGTCATACAAACATTCTATCCATAAAAATATGGTTTCATATGAAAGATAGGTGGATTTAAATGTTTTAGATTACTTCACTCCTTAAAAAACATTTTTTCCTAGAAATTAGCATATCCATAAACTACAAGGTACTATCCTCCAACCCTTGAAAAGAAATTTTCTAAACCAAACAAATATACATAGGTGCAAAGGGTATGTCAACTAAACTATATCATTATTCATTTTCTATTAATCATCATCCAATACTAAAGCCTAGGCTTGAAGAGTTGATCTACATGGTCATGTGGTTCTACTTTACGATATCTTTACGCACTAAATACTTCATCATTTTGACATAATTCGACTCTAAACTCATATCTCACAAGTACACAATTGATACATGGGTACCTCACTTACAACATAGGGGAAAGAAACTATTGTACAATAACATGAAGGTTGACTTATCCGAGATCCTCATTGACACCTCATCGGATTCTATATAGTGATTCCTTACCAAACTAAAAATCATTGGTGGATACTGAGGTAGGCATCTCATCTAGTGAGTTTCCATATCATCTAAGCCTCCTATAAGGAAATTGTGGGATAGGTAAACAAAATAAATAAGATAAGATTGTAATAATCAAATTAAGATACCATACTTGTAAGGAGAGGGTCCCAATAGGACATGTAACACCCCAACTTTTATAAAAAATATAAATACTAAGAGGAAGCATATTCTGATTGTGAACGACACAAAATAATTTTCATTTCATAAAAATAAAGTTTAACAAACCAAAACAAGATACATTGTGTAATTTCTCACATCTCAAACTTATAACATGAAACTCATACCTAAACTAAAACACATGTCTCATAAGCATAAGGAAAATCTAATTTATTGATAGCTGGAACTCTACCAAGTCTAGCTTTAGAAGTCCCTAATTTCTTCCTTTAGTTGGTCCTCATATCACTCTATCCTTGATGTTTCTCCTTTCCTGTGGGCATCACACCATCAGCCATGCATGAAACAATTTACAAGTGGAATTAAACATATTATAATATAGAAGTAACATATACTTTAAAAATGAAAGAATTCAACATCATGAAAATAAACTTTGTGTTTTATCATTGTCTTTTATTTGACTTATATAAGAATCCTCATATTTTGCATCAAAGTGCCTCTTGAATTGCACCAATATGCTCTTTATGCTAGGAAGCCCATGACTTGTATAGAAGTGAACTGTATGCTAGGAAGCCCATGATTTGCACCGAAGTGCACTATATGCTAGGAAAGCTCATGACGAGGATCTTATATAAGGTTCATTCATTATTTGTACTCTTTACTCTTGAATACTCTTTACTCTTACTCTTGAACATGAATATAATGGGATATGTTGTTTCTTGAAGATAAACAGTAAATATGATTTCATTTATCCAATAACTCTTAACGTCAATAAATAAAACTATACCATGAAAAATACATTCACATTATAACATGTACATAGTACACAATAGCCTATAAACATCCAATAATCATGTTCAAAGTGCATGGACCACTTATAGAGATCATATCAACTCCTAATTGGTCTCTTGATATTGAGGAAATGCTAATTTTTTTGTGACCGAGAGAACCCACCTTGGATGAGCCCAACATGCTAAACTCTTGAGGCATGAGAGAGTGTGGTCTGATCACTACTCTCCCATGCCAAATCAGTGTGGATTTCCATTCATTAAGGGTTTATAGGAAAATGGTATTAAAATAGTCTTTGAAACCAAGATAATATGCTTCCTTTTTTATTTTTCCAACGAGTATTTTCATGAAATTTTCTGACTACTGAAGCATTGGTTATGAATCTTTCAAGGAAAAACCATAAATTAAGAAACATACACGTGAGTAAATCTATCCATAGAGGTGTTGGGGCCCGGGTAAGGTGGACCAATCAGACATTGCCACCTTGGAAGACCTTTCATCAAAGGGAGCACACGATTGGAAGAAAAACAACATTGCACAAAGGCCATATTGCCCAAATCTGAGTGTGACTAAACATGGTAGATACAAGGACAAAGTAGGAAAACCATGGCTTCACTTCCCTTTCCTTTGATTTAGTGAAGAACAAAGATGAACAACAAGAGGGACTACACCATCTGAATAATAAAAAATCAAATCTCGATCATGTCCTTGAAAATAGAGGTGCTAGGTGCTACCTCTTATTCATCATCTAAAACTAATGAGCACATACATGTCCCCTTCGATGGTCAGGAACCCAAGATATCATAGCTGCTAAGGACGGGCAGAGGAGGAACATGGGAGGTGAAGCAACCACCTCGCTGATGTTGTTCCTTGAAGCATGGTTGAAAATCTCAACCACTCATAAGAAATGCAAGGTGAAGCAAAACGCATAAAAATGAAGCAACACTTTGAAATTCTTGTATTGATTAGTGCACAACATGATCAGATGAAAAACAACAACAAAAAAGGATCATCACACCTAAGAAGGATAGTTTATTTTGTCAAAATCTCTAGAAGATGATCTTGACTGGTAATGGATCTTTATCTTTGGGCTAGGGGATCATAAAGACCTCTAGAAGTCTAGAATGGGAAGGAAGATATCAGAGATTGGGTTTCTGAGAGCATGTGGGTTTATGGTAGTAAAAGATTTACAATCCCCCTCTAATCATTTTAAAGGTACTTATAGGTTTAGGGGTTGATAGGGGATCGATGGAGTTCTAGCTTTGGTGGGACGGTTAGATTCTTTTCAACAAGGAGTTGTACTAGACGAAACCCTATCTATCTAGGGATCTGCTAAATTTCCATGAAAAAAGGATAGTGAAAAGTTCTTCATGTTGATATGGGATTCACCCATCTATGAGATACAAAGGAAAAGAAACCGCAAATGAGGAGTCTCAGAGAAAGCAGAAAACAAGCAAGGGTGATGATGTCTAGGGTTCTTGTGGGTCAGGGTGTCTGCCACATAAAGGGATTCACAAGTCATGATATCAATTTACTTCGGGAATATAGATTAGGTGCTAAAAATGATTCATTAGGGAATCTACTTTCTTTATAAAATTTATTTGAGGGTCTAGCTTAATTCAATTGAACCCAAATTTGGAGGTTACCTAACTAGACCACGACGAATCCAAAAATATCATTACTTATCTTATCTAACAAACCCAATTATTTTTATTCTTCCTTTTTAAATAAAAAAATATTACTATATAGGATAACATAGATTCAATTAGATGTTCATATATTAAGTAAGCCTTGATATTACCAAGTCAAGTTAATAGAAAACTTATTAGGTCAAATTATTCTTGTAATAGGGTCAATTCCACTTTAACCCTTATATATCACTAAAATATTAATAGGGTTATATTTGATGAATTTAAGTTTAATTTGATTTTAATACCAAAAAATTATCCCTAGAATTAGTGTGAACATGATTTAAACATTGTAATCTGGTCATAAAATCACATTAGGGTTTAGTTTGAAGCATTAAAGGTTGAAATTTCAAAATACAATTATCTAATTAGGGATTATTTGTAAAATAAAAACAATACTACCCACCTCATATGAATTTCATCCTCGACATTCTACCAGTCTACCCACCTTAGGGTTTTCCTTATCCTTAACATGAAAATATAACACCTTAAATTATCATGAAGTTAAGTCATACCTTATTTATTCTTATCTTCCTCTTCATCATCATCACCATCCACCATGGTGAAGGTCCTAGCTTTTCATTTCTCCTTAGTATGTTGGTTAAGTTGGGAGTCTTTCTTCTGTAGGATCTTGGGGGTAGTTGGATCAGATATGTGTAGCCCCTTCATAGTAGTAATAAATTCCAGTTCCATAAATGCATTCTCCTATATGAAATTATTACACTCGGTGCACATAGTCTTTGTATGAGGGTTTGGAGTAGCCTCCTCTTGTACCTTTCTCTTCTTGTCATAATGGCCTTTGTGCTCATTCTTGCATCCTGAGGATCCTCCATTATTCAAGTATCGTCTAGGGTGGTCCTCTGACTCTAGGATAGACCTGAGTAATTCTTGTAATGTCCTAATGTCATGCCCAATCAGAGTATAGCCCATATCAGGCTTCAAAACACACACAAACTTCTTTAAGATGCACCTAATTTTATCCGTAATCATACTTTTGCAGCATACATAACTTCATTACATACTGGATGACAATTGAGTTGTACTTCTTCAGGCACTTGAACTCAAAATCCTCCTAGATCATAGCTTTTGAGACATGTTGGTTCTTGAAGGAAGTGGTGAACTCCTCCCAGGTTAAGGCTCGTCATTGGGTCCTTGAGAATTGGTGAAGTTCTCCCATCAAGTGTGGGATGCACTCTTCTACATGTGTATCCCAAAATGAAAGGCTCATCATTGGGTCCTCGAGCATTGGTGAAGTTTTACCATCAAGTGTGGGATGCACTCTATCCCAATATGAACTTTGGAATGCTCACAACATCCCAAATTGCATAAACAAATCTCAACATTGAGCAACCACTCTTTGGAACGACTCAGTAGATCAGTCTCAGCATATCCAGAGTAGTTCTTTGGCTTGATCTTTAGAATGTCTACTAGGGTCAACTCTTAGTTTCTTGGATGATGTGGCCATTCATGTTGACTAGTTAAGGTATCAGTAAGAAACTTTAGTGAGAACATCTAGAGGTGCATTCAGGTTACCACCAGTATTGGCCACTCTAGAGTAGGGATGAGCATCAGGCTGGGTTATATCGGGTTTTGCCTGTCCCAAACCCAAACCCACATTTTAAAGTGGGCCACGGGCCGGGTTCGGGCCCGGATAAATTTGATAAATGTCATCCCATACCCGACCCATTTAAGAATGCTAGGTTTTGGGTCGGATTCGGGTTTTCTCATATAACATCGAATGAGCATACCAAATTTTGCTAGATCCAACTTGCTAACATGAAAACTGAATTACTGTGATATGTATTTTGTGATAAACCTTCAAAAGAATGTATATACACTATATTGAAAGAGTAACACATCATTTTCTCATACATGTGAATGTCTGAGAAGTAAAAAATCAATGGAGTCCACAATGTTGTGCCTTTTTGCCTCCTCATCCTATATGTATATACAATGAAATGGGTTTTGGAAGGGCAAAAGATCATTTGTCTCCTACATGTGGGCATATGAGTAAAAATATGAGCATAATCTACTATGCACTGAGCAAAAGATCATTCGTCTCCTATATGTGGACACAATGAGATCAAAATAAAGAAATCATGTATGTCTATTCATGTCAATGATGGTTATCTTACTAGTATGAATTCATAAATCATATTGATTGATTACATAGTATCCATGTTGCCATTGGTTAGGTACATACTACATATTGCATCAAGAAATTTGTATGTTTTTCTTTCAGGACAAAGATAGATGTATAGGTATATAATGTACATAAAATATAATCTAGGCATTCGGGTTTTTGGGCCTGGGTTTACCTCCACCCGTACCTGGCCCAAATAAAATATGGGTTTAAATTTTAGGCCCGGCCCACCCATATTATAAACCGGGTTCGGGTCTGGATCGGGTTATGCGGGCTGGGTCGCGGGTCGGATCGGGTCAGCCCAACCCGATGCTCATCCCTACTCTAGAGGCACCATGATCACTCCCTACTTGTACATCTTGCCCTTATCATATCTCCTCTTGGGATCCATATACAAAAGGGAACATGAACTATAAGAAATTTTGAGAAAATATTGGTGGCCAAATAATTTAGGTCTGAAACCAAATTTTAGCATCTTATTTTTTTAAACATATAATTTATCGAGTGGATGGATATTCTTACTGGGAATGTCACAAAAAGATATTCATTGCATAAAAATAAAGTTTAATAAATGACACAAGATATATTGTGCAATTTCTAATATCTCAAACTTATAAGCATAAAGGAAATCTAATCTATTGATAGTTGGCATCCACCAAGTCTAGATTTAGAAGTCCTTGATTTCTTCCTTCAGTTGGTCCTCAAATCACTCTATATTTGATGTTCCTCCTTTCATGTGGGCATCATTCCACTAACCATTCACAAAACAATTTGTAAGTGTAATTGAACATATTATAATAGATAAATAATGTGAACATTGAAAATGAAATCATTTAACATCATGAAAATAAACATTCCATTTTATCATTATCTTTTATTTGACTTATATAAGAATCCTCAAATTTTGCACCGGAGTGCCTCTTCTCTTTAGCACCAAAGTGCCTCTTGAATTGCAACAAAGTTCTCTTTATGCTAGGAAGCCCATTATTTACAATGGAGTACATTGTATGCTAGGAAGCCCATGATTTGCATCGAAGTGCATTGTGTGCTAGGAAAGTCCATGATGAGGATCTAATATAATGTTCATTCATTATGTTTACTCTTTACTTTTAAATACTCTTTATTCTTGCTCTTAAACATGAATATAATGTGATATGTTGATTCTTGAAGATAAAAAGTGAATATGATTTCATTTATCCAATAATTATTAAATTTAATAAATTAAACTATACAATGAAAAATACATTCACAGTATGACATGTACATCATACACAATAGCATATAAAATAAAATAATTATGTTCAAAGTGCATGGAACACTTGCAAAGATTGGAACAACTCCTAATTGGTCTCTTGATACTAATAAAACCCTAACTACCCTATTAAAACAATTAAGCTTTATTAATGACTAATAATAAACTTGATTTCTAGGGTTTTAGGGTAGATTAAGGGTTTATTGGAAAATGGTCGTAAACACACTTTGAAACCATGATAACATACTTTTGTGTGTTTTTATCTTTCTATCAAGAATTTTCATGAATTTTTATGACTATGAAATTAGTTATGATTTTTTAAAGGAAACATCACAAATTAAGAAAAATACATGCAGGTAATTTATCCATTGAGGCGTTGGGGCCTTACTGAGGTGGACCAATCAAACATTGCCACCTTGGTAGGTCTTTCCCCAAAGGGAACACATATTTGGAAGAAAAGAAACATTACGCAAGATGATACTTCCCAAATTCGAACATGACTAAATAGGGATGATACAAGAACAAAGCATGAAAACCACAAATGCACTTCCCCTTCCTTTGATTCAACAAAGAACAACAATGAAGAGAAATAGGGACTACACCATGTAGAGAATCAAAACTCAAATCTTGATCATATCCTTAAAAATATAGGTGCTAGGCACTAACTCATCTCCACCTAAAACTAACGAGTCCATACTTGGACCCTCCGATGGTCAGGAGCCCGAGATACCAATGTCGCTAAGGACGGGTAGAGGAGGAATTAGAAAGGGGAGACTACCACCTCACTAATGTTGTTCCCTAAAGCGGGGTCAAAAAGATCAATCGAGCATGGGACAAGTGAAACTTATACAAACTTGTGGCTTCTAGAGGACAAGAAAAACACTTCTAAATGAAGCAAGGATACCAAAATATTTGACTAATTGGTGCACAACACAGTTAGATGAACAACAACAAAAGAAAAAGGATCATAGAATCTGAGGAGGGTAGTTTCTTCTATCAAGATCTCTTGGAGATAATCTTGACTAGTAATGGATCGTCGTCTCTGGGCCAGTGGATTAGAAGCACCTACTTAGATCACTAGAAGGATGGACATGGAAGGCATATATCCGAGATGGGTTTCTAGGAGCACACGAGTTTATGTTTACTTGGTAAAGCTTTACAATCCTCTATCATTGTTTTGGAGGTATTTATAGGTTTCAGAATTGATGGGTGATCGGTGGAGTTCCAACTTTGTGGGACAATGAGATTCTTACCAACAAGGAGTTGTGCTAGACGAAACCTTATATATCTAGGGGTCTTCTAAATTTCCATGCAATGAGGATAGTGAAAAGTTCTTCATATTCGGATGGGATTCACTGATTGATGAGATGTGAAGGAAAAGAAACTGTGACTGAGGAGTCCCAGGAAAAGTGGGAAACATGCAAGGGTGACGATGTCCAGGGTCTTGCGAGTCAGAGTTTCTGACCCGAAAAAGTATTCAAAAGTTGTGATATCACTGGGACCATAAGTTAGGTGCTAAAAATGATTATTAGGGTTTATAATAATTTGGTTTATGTATAAATTGATTTGAGGGGTCTAGCCTAATTTAGTTGAACCCAAATTTTGGAGGTTACCTAACAAGACCATGAAGAGTCCAAGTATATCATTCTTTTCTTATTTGACAAACCCAAATATTTATTTTCTCCATTTTTAATAAATAAAAATTAATTATACAAGATAAACTAGATTCAATTAGAGGCTCTATTTTACGTAAAATTTGATATTACCAAGTCAAGTTCAGATAAAACTCATTAGGTTAAATTGTTCTTAATAATAGCGTAAATTTCACCTTAATCCCTTATATATCACAAAAATACTAATAGGGTTATATTTCATGAATTTAAGTTTAAACTGAGTTTGATAATGAAAAATTTATCCCTCAAACTAGTGTGAACATTATTTAAACATTATAATTGGTCATAATAGTCACATTAGGGTTTCATTTAAAGAATCAATGGTTGAAAATTGAATTTATGATTCTCTAATTAGGGATTATTTATAAAATAAAAAAGTTTTAGGATGTTACTGTACTACCCATCTTATATGACGTTCTCATCTACATTGTACTAGTCTTCCCACCTAAGGGTTGTCCTTATCCTTAACATGGAATTCTAAGGCCTTATGATTATCGTGTAGTTGCAGATATCTACATCAAGGGTAAGGCTAATCATAATAGTAGTCCATGTAAAGGCACAAAAGGGACTTCGTAACTAAGTCATACCTTATTCATTCTTATCTTCTTTATCATCATCATCCTTAACATGAAAGTCTAATGCCTTATGATTATTGTGTAGTTATAGATATCTACATCAAGGGTAAGGCTAATCACAATGATAGTCCTTGTGAAGGTACAAAAGGGACTTTGTAACTTAGTCATACCTTATTCATTATTATCTTCTTTACCATCATCATCCACCATGGTGATGATCCTAGCTTTTAATTTGTCCTTAGGTTCTTGTTGACTTGGGAATCTTTCTTCTATAGGATCTTGGGGCAGTTGGATCTGACATTGTTAGCCCCTCCAAAGTAGTAACAAACTCTAGTTCCATATTTACATTCTCCTATATGATATTATTACACTTGGTGCATTGAGTCTTTTCATGAGGGTTTGGAGCATCCTCCTCTTATACCTTTCTTGTCTTATCATTATGGCCTTTGTACTCAATCTTTCTTCCTAAGGATCCTCCATTCTTCAAGTATTGTATTGGGGGGTCCTCCAACTCTAGGATAGACTCGAGTGCCTCCTGCACTATCCTGATGCCATGCCCAATCAGAATATAGTATCGATCATGCTTTATACCACATATGAAATTCTTTTCTGGACGTGCCTCATCTAATCCATATTTATACTTTTGCATCATACATAACTTCATTTCATACTGGCTCACAGTTGAGTTGTACTACTTTAGGAACTTGAACTCTAACTCCTTTTTCTCAATCATAGCTTCTAAGATCTAATGGTTCTGGAAGGAAGTGTTGAACTCCTCCTAGGTCAACGGCTCAACATTGGGTCCTTGAGCACTGGTGAAGTTCTCCCACTAAATGCGGGTTGCACTCTTCAACATGTGTGTCCCGAAACAAACTTGGAATGCTCAGGGCATCCCAAGTCACAGAAATAGTGCTCGACATTGAGCAACCACTCTTCGACATAACTCACTACATTAATCTCAACTTCTCAAGAGTAGGTCTTTTGCTTGATCTTCATAAAGTCTACAAGGATCAACTCTTGGTTTCTTAGTTTATGTGGCCTTCCATGTTGTCCACTCAGGGCATCAATAAGAGCCTTGATGAACACATCTAGAGGTGCATTAGGGTTACCAAAAGGGTTGTACCCTCTAGAGGCACCATGATCACACCCTACATTGTTGGAGATTTCCTCTCCATTTATGTGCATCTTTTCCTTATTAGATATCTTCTTGGGAGACATCTACAAAAGGGAACATAAACTATATGTGATTTGGAGAAAAGCCTTGTGGCTAACTATATTTTTTGCTCCGATACCACATTGTGATATCTCCATTTTCTATAACATTTAATTTACTGAGCGGAAGCATATTCTTATTCAGAATGTCACAAAAATTTATTCATGGCATAAAATAAATTTAATACACCAATACAAGATACATTGTGAAATTTCTCATTTCTCAAACTTATAACCCAAAACTCACATCTAAACTAAAACATATGTCACATAAGCATAAAGGAAATAAAATCTATTGATAGTTGGCACCCACTAGGTCTAGCTTTAGAAGTCCTTAATTTCTTCCTTAAGTTGGTCCTCAGAACACTCTATCCTTGATATTTCTCCTTTCCTGTGGACATTGTGCCTCTAGACATGCATAAAATAACTTGTAGGTGGAATTGATCATATTATAACATAGAATTGACATACACTTAAAAAAGATATACTTTGAAAATGAAAGTTTTAACATCATGACAATAAAATTTGCAATTTATCATTGTCTTTTATCTGACTTATATTAGAATTCTTAAGTTTTGCATCGAAGTTCCTCTTCTCATCGCATCAAAGTGCCTCTTGCATTGCATCAAAGTTCTCTTTATGCTAGGAGCCTATGATTTGCACTGAAGCGCACTGTATTATAGGAACTCCATGGTTTTCACCAACCTGCACTGTATTATAGGATAACCCGGGAAAAGGATCCTATATAAGTTTCATTCATTATATTTACTCTTTACTCTTTAATACTCTTCTCTTAAACATGAATATAATGTGATATGTTGATTCTTGAAGATAAGCAATTAATATGATTTCATTTATCAATGACTCTTAACTTAAAATAATAAACTATACCATGAAAAATACATTAACATTATAACATGTAAATTGTACACAATAGCATATAAACATATGATAGTTATGGTCAAAGTGCATGGAACACTTACAGAGATCATAGAAACTACTAATTTGTCTCTTGATGTTGAGGAAATCCTAATTACCATGTTAAACCAATTAACCTTCATTATTGACTAATAATAAACTTGATTTCTAGGGTTTTAGGGTTCATAAAGGGTTTATGGGAAAATCAGTTTAAAATAGGCTTGGAAACCAAGATAATATGCTTTCTTATATTTTAATTTTAGGAACGAGTATTTTCATGATTTTTTCTGACTACTAAAGCATTAGTTTTGAACTTTTCTAGGAAACAACAAAACTTAAGAAAAATCCATGTGGGTAAAATTTATCCATTGAGGCATTGGGGCCCTATTGAGGTCGATCAATCAGGCATTGCCAGCTTGATGGGCCTTGCCCAAAGGAAATACACGGTTGGAATAAAAACAATGTTGTGCAAAAATAACATTTCTTGAATCTCATCGTGACTAAACTAGTTAGATACAAGGACAAAATAGGAAAACCATGATTGTGCTTCCCCTTACTTCAATTCAGTGAAGAACAAATATGAACAACTCGAGTGACTAAACCATCAGAAGAGTAAAAATTCAGATGTTGATCATGTCCTTTAAAATAGTGGTGTTACACTCTACCTCATCGCCATCCAAAACTAATGATCCCACACTTGGCCCCTCTGATGGTCAAGAGCCTAGGATATCACTACCAGCAAGGGATGGAAGAGGAGGAACATGGGAGGGGAAGAGACCACCTCTCTAATGATGTTCCTTGAAGAAGGGTTGAAAATCTCAGCCACACACAATTAATATTGAACTTTTGGAAACCTTTGGCTTCTCAAAATGAAGAAAGGCTTGGAAAATATTTTATCATTGGTGCACAACACAGTCAGATGAAAAACTACAACAACAAAAAGGAAAAAGGATTATCACACCTCAAGAGGGCAGTTGCTTCTTTCAAGATCTATAGGACATGATTTTGACTGATAATGGATAGTTGTCTCTGGGCTAGGGGATCATAAACACTTCCTTAGATCGCTGAAAGGGTGGATGGAGAAGGAAGATATTAGATATGGGGTTTCTAGAAGCACATGGATTTACAGTTACTCAGGAAAGCTTTGTGACCCCCCTCTGATCGTTTTGGAGGTATTTATAGGAATAAATATTTACATGGGCTTTGTGGAGTTCCAACTCCTATGGGATAGTGAGATTCTTTTCGACAAGGAGTTGTGCTAAATGAAACTCTATCTATCCAGGGTTTGCTAAATTGCCATGCTACGAGGATAGTGAAAAGTTCTTCATATTGGATGGGATTCACCCGTCTGTGAGATGAGGAGGAAATGAAACTGTAGTTGAGGAGTCCTAGGGAAAGTGGGAAATGAGTGAGGGTGACAATGCCCAAGGGTCTCATGAGCCAGGGTTCAGACCTGGAAAAGGATTCAGAAGATGTGACATCAAATTACACCGGGACTATCAGTTAGGTGATAAAAATGATCAATTGGGGCTTCTATTCATCTAGTTTCTTTATAAATTTATTTGAGGGGTCTAACTTAATTCAATTAAACCCAAATTTTGGAGATTACCTAACCAGGCCATGAAGACTCCAAAAATATCATCACTTTTGTTATTTGACAAACATAATTATTTGTATTCTCCCTTTTTGAATAAATAAAAATTAATTATATAGGATAACCTAGATTCAACTGGAGACTAATATTTTAAGTAATCACCGATTCAAGTTCATACAAAACTTATTCGGTCAAATTACTCTTATTGCCGAGAGGGTTGTAGCTTGATGGAGAAGGCCCGGGCTCCCCAGAGTAGGGACTCGGGTTTGTGAAATGACCCCGCCTCTCGGTAACCCCCATTTAAGGGAGACTGAAAGGTCAGAGCCATTATTCAATAACCCGGATCAAAGGTTTGACAAATAATCAATAACAATTAATAAATTTTACCAACTAAACTGAAAACTGGTATAAAATAAAACTTTGCATACCTTTGAAAAACTGGGATTTCTAAACTTCTATCCATGAAGATACTAATCTAACTAATCCTCCTGTACACGTTAATTCTCATTTAATTTCACATATGCCATTTTACTGTTTGTTCTTTTCATTTGTACCTAAAATGCCGAAAAACAAAATGTCGGTCAGCAAGAAGCTGGTATGTGGGGGAAACAATAATCGTGCAACTATATTAACAACGTAATCATTCAATTAATCATTTAACAACCAATATTATGTTTTAAGCCATACTACTCAATCCTTACTTATCCCCTAACTCTGTGCTATCCCTGCAGTGGACTTATATGCTACCTCTCTTTTAGGTAGATTCTTACCCCCATGGTCCTACCTTATAGGTAGCCAATACATAGGGTAATAGAGTCGCATGGAAATACCCGAAGGTAGCCCAATATCTAACTCAATGTGACTTGATGGACCTACCCCATTGGTGGCCATGTACTAAGTCATCCAATGACCTGATGGACCTACCCCATAGGTAGCCATGTACTAGGTCAACTATTAAGCCACAGAGGGGACCATGATCTGAGCTGATAGGCACATATCTTATGTGATAGTCATAGCCACATTATAATTTGCAAGAAATAAATGCAACCAACATTTTAACTCATGTCATCGATAAAACCTCAAAAATCTCCAGGAAACTAATTCAGGATATTCATAGGCGTAACCACATACCTGTCAGGCAGACTCAGATGCACGAACAGTCCAAACAAGCAAGTACACAGTTCAATCCTGAAATATACATCCAATTCCTTTTTATCAAAAACTATCCAAACCATCTTGCTATGGTACTATTCTGTTTTAGGGTTTCTTCCTCTTTTTAGGGTTTACTTTTGCAATTAGGGTTTCACTTCACCTTACTCTTTTAAACCCTAATTCCTCATCTATCCTTTACGAAAGTTATTAAGGTTCCATTTTATCAACTCATAATCTTAATTTCAGATTAAAGAACAATTAACCATCAATTAAGTTCATTAAGCCTCTTTTCCATTAAAGCTACTATTTTTATCCTTTTAATCCATAACAAAGTCATTATGCTCATTTATCATCAATTCATAGTTCAGTAAAATTTGATAATTATTATTGATCATTTGTCAAACCTTTGATCATGTTAATTGGGATAATGGCACTGAACTTCTGGTCTCCCTTAAATGGGGGTTACCTGGAGGTGGGGTCGTTTCAGTTTGAATCCCTAGTTGTGCAGCTTCAGTGATCCTTGGTCCCATCACGCACCTCGGCCTCTGCGTGAGTTTACCTTGCTGACCCTGATTTGTGGATAGTTGGGGAATGTCGGGGGTTTACGTTGTCGGGGGTGGGGGGGTTCACAATTGTGGCACTTCCTTGGGGGTGGTTCCCACGTCATCCAAAAAAAATACTCTTACTAATAGGGTAAATTTCACTTTAACCCCATATATATCATTAAAATACTAATAGGGTTATATTTTATGAATTTAAGTTTAAATTGAGTTTGATAATGAAAAGTTATCACCAAAATTAGTGTGAACGTGATTTGAACATTGTAATTGGGTCATAAACCAACATTAGGGTTTAATTTGAAGCAGTAAAAGTTAAAATTTGAAATTATAATATTCTAATTAGGGATTATTTATAAAATAAAAAAATTAGGGTGTTACAGTCGAGCCACTCACTTAGTCAACCAAACAAAATAAAATATACCCAGTTCCAACCCCATCATATTTTTTTTGAAAAGGGTAGCAATCCAATTTATTTTATTAGTATATTCAAAACATTAAAAATTAGAAGTAGAATATAAAATGATTTATCGATGACATTTCTTAATCTATACTTTTTTTCACCATATAGAGTGTGTACAAGGATAAACTAAAGCAAGTAAACTAAATGTGAATGAGTCATAGAGGGAAACCTTTCTACTTCAACCTATATGCAAGTCTATCACCTCATAGAAAAGTTGATGGTCAACCACAACTAGACCAATGTCTTCTCCTCCTAATAGGTTGGGAACATTGAATGCCCCCACAAGAGAAGAATAGATGGAAAATCATCAATGAAATGCTGGTATGGATATAAATTATGGATTGGACAATATGTAAGTAAAGATGTCAAAGATATGTATAAAGGTTCCCAATGCAAGGAGGGAAGTAGATATATACAATTGGATTTCAAGATAAGCTTCACATAGTAATATTGAATGCCCCCACAAGAGAAGAATAGATGGAAAATCATCAATGAAAAGCTGGTATGGATATAAATTATGGATTGGACAATATGTAAGTAAAGATGTCAAAGATATGTATAAAGGTTCCCAATGCAAGGAGGGAAGTATATATATACAATTGGATTTCAAGATAAGCTTCACATAGTAATATACAAAGTTATATGAAGAAAGAATTAGGTTCCAATGACTAATTCTTGACTTACAATGACATATATAGAACAAAAATGGATCAATTCAATCAAATCAATTGCATGTATATTATATACCAAGCTATAATTTTCTAAAAATAGGACAACAAAACTTTCACATTTTGTTCTTAGGAAGAAGGTGAAACCACCTAAAATATTTAGTGGAATGGTATTAATTCAGGTCAGAGAACCTAAGGCTAGGTGATAGCACTAATCACCATATATGGGAAAAGTTGTACAATGGGATCCAACCCCATAATGTACTGCTACAAATAAAATAATCTACATGAATTTAATGTGAAGGAAAGATACACTCAAATCAGATCAATGGTTGGGGTTTTGTTTTATGGAATGGAATGAAAAGAACAAAGCAATGTAATTAGGTATCGATTAAATAGAGAGAGGTAGGATATGCCAAACTAAGGATTCAATTTGCACTTATAAATGATTTAGAATCGAATCAATATCAATTTCAACAAAGAATTCTCAACCAAGATCAATAGAGTGGAAAAAATTTACTTTTAAGGATATGTGTATCAATCATATCAAGAGAGAAAGGGATACACATGCTATTGGCCAAAATGGCTCATACATATAAGCAACATACATCAAGATATAGAAGTTAGATCAATTTTCCACTACAAAATAAAGAGTAAGCAACGTACAACTAATATAGAGATATTACATAAATTGCCAATATGATTTAGAAGGAGTACAACATTCTTCAAGAGAGAGAAAATCATATTAATTGTCAAATATAGAATTGCAAGTAAGAAACATACATGTTTGAAGACACTCTATATTTATAAGTCTGAGTCCAGGAAGATCAAAACCTAAGGCCACCATTAACATATTTTACATAAAGTTGCTATATTTGATAAACCCTATAACCATATTTTTAGATTACAAAACCCATTCTAGTTGATAGATCTTATTTTTATGATTCCAATGAGTATTTATTTAGATTTTTTGATGTTCTTACAATTAGATATGATAATTCTAATATCATGCTATTTACATATTTATAAATAAAAACACATGAATAATTATTAACACACCCCAACATCACACATCAAAGATTGATGCATGACATTACATATTCGTAATGTTTCCTTGATTAATGAGTTGCGGTAAAATAAAAACAAATAGCTAAAAGACAAAATTAACCATAACAAGAGTGATACACTTGAATCAACATGAGGGCATATCACATATGCGTAAAATGCCAAGCGGTTGTTTACTTTTCTTTGCTTTTCCAAGAGAGAAGAACATAGCTTAAATAGATCTCTCTTTGTAGGGATCAAAATCAAAACTCCATTATCCAAAACTCATTATAAACATCACCAATAGGCCTACAAGACTCTGATGAAGTCATAGACCCCAAAAAAGGTCCCCAAGGTTCATATGATTCGCCACGGTTGGTCATTGAAAGAAACCTCAGGTAATAAAGGAACAAACACCAGACAAAATAAACAAATTAGGCAAAACTATGAAGCCTCAGTGCAACCATTTACACAAAATGGAAAAAACACAACAACAATACCGACATTGTAATCTAGTATTAGAACACTATAAAAATAAGGAAACATGTTATACCTCAAATTGGGATAGAAAGGTTCCAAAAGCTTCAAAAGGAGTCTTATGTCAATTTATTGTTCTTGAGAAATCTCCTAACAACTAAGAGCGGGCTTCCAAACCCTCAACAATGACACTAGGGACACAGAGTTAGGGAGGATAATTTAGAATTAGTTGGTGATTAATGAGGTTATGAGAAAAGCTTCTAGGGTTGTTACAATGGTGAGAGGGTAGGTTTATATAGGTATGAAGCCTGACAGTGGTTCTATATCTAAAAGGAGGAGGAATATTGGTTAAGAAAGGGACAAGAAGTCGATAGGATGAGAATCATGCTATATCCATTGCAAAAATGTTGAATCTCACACTTCATCGCCTCCAAACTACTACTGAATGCACTTCCAAGCACCAAAAATGGAATGGATGGTTCTATTCTGGTGATCTATAGTAGAACACTAGATTATGTGGTGTCTTATCTCTCTTCTCATCCATTTGCAACTGCTAGATTTTAATCATTATCACAACAATAAGTCAAGAGAATGAGGAGGATGCTCGACCTCCCCTCATTTGCTCCTATTAAAATCAATTTCTAAAAAGATTGCACATAGGTCCCTTGGTTTTTAGTCAAATTGTTAACCTACCAAAAACCATGAAAATTTATAGAAAGCTCAGAAAAATGTAAATAGAATGCTAAAAAGTTTGTAAAATCTAAGGATCTCAAATATTTATTTAAAATATGAAAAATCACTTATAAGAAAGATAAAATCTATAACTTCCACTAAGACTTGATCATCTCTTAGATAAGTGAGGTCCACATTCTCTCAATTTCAAACCTTTTAGTCTCAACCTTACCTCAAGGTTTAAAAATCTTGGTCAAATATGACTCCAAGTCATCTAAAATGAAAAGCCCTACTACATGTAATGTATTTCTTTTTCTTAGTTGGGTCATGGATAATGACCTTAAATTATACCAATGGGTCCTAGAATACGACCTTAAACTAAACAACCTACCTTGTAGTCAAAATCTTATCCTGAATAGTGAAATTACATATCAATGCTATGATATGTTTAGTTGGGTTTTGGATCATGACCTTAAATTATACCCTCTTAAAAACAATGTATTTTGACATATAATCCCTAAGAAAATTAGGTAATGTTCCTTAACAAAGTCGGCAATATAATCGAAGGCAATGTTATCTAACATATGATTGAAACCCTGACATGTACATGTGTCCTATCCTTTTCTCTTTCATTATAGGTCCTACTTCTAATAGGTACCTCATGTGATGACCCTGGATTTAGAGTTTGATATCCAATATAGTGTTTAAAGGCATACCTGGAGTAAAATGATTTAATATGGACATTGATGTGAGGTTTGGTCAAACACTAGGATTTGAACTTATTTGATCAAGAGTTGATGATTAATTGATTTGTACTCAAGGTTTAGATACTTATTTATGAACATATTTGAGGAACTAAGTTTAATGAAAAAATTTTGGATTTTTGGTGTCAAACTTGGATGAATACTATATTACATGTTGAGGAATTAATGGTTAAAATTTTGTATCATTTTAATTAACCATTTGAGAAATATTTAGAGTTGAATATTTGATTCAACTGTTTAAGTGGGATTTTATAAATTGTAACTTTGGAACTTGATATGACTCAAATGTATGGTTTATAAATCTCTCATGCTAGTCCTAGGGTCTAGATCAGGTGGTGAAGACATTGTTTTCCACCTTCATCTTCCCTAGATCTACCAATATCTAGTATGTGAATCCTTAATACTCATTAGTTCCACCTATTATAACCAACCAGATCTTTGCAGATCAACGAGGGATACCCAATGAACCCTACCTCATGTGGTTGGGTATATGGATGGGAGAGTTCCTCTTTCCCTCTCATCTCTTATTTCACCACACCCCACAATTGTAAGAGAGATCATAGGAGAAGCCATAGAGTGTGAAGACTATTGAGGAGTAGAGAAACTCCACCTCCATGACCTAGCAAGATGGAGAAGTCTTGTCGTGGTGTTGGTGATGTTTTTGTAGAAATCAAAGCCTATTTCAATGGATGACTTATCTAAGTTGATTGCTTAGGTAGAAGGGAGGATGAGAGAATCTATTTATATGTACATGTTTTGGGATGTCTCTAGTTTCTTCAGACACCTAGATCTGAGAGCATGGGTGCACTAAGACTTCTTCCAACTTCCCTCTCCCACCACAAATGTAGAAGCGGTAAAGCTACTTGGATTCCCAACTCCAAATCCTGTCAAGGTACACTTGGGGCCGGTATTTTATGGAGAATCATACATAGTGATATGGTGCCATCACCAAAATAAAAGGGATGAAGGAAAATGGTGGGATCCTTGCCACTTCCTATCCTCATGGAGACGCCTTGTCGATGAGATCACAACTCTACTACTACTCACCTCATTGACCTACATAGGAGGGCCTCCAGTGTGCTTAGGGTTTTGAAGAACAAACTCATGCTATACCATGCAACTGGGAGGACTATCCTTCCAGTGATTCTAGTGATTTATCCTCAAAGATCCTGTGTACAGTGATCCTTGCACAATGGAGAAACAAGCAGTGTAGTTTTGTGTGTGAGGGTGAGAAAACAAAGACCGATAAAAGGGAGAAGAGGTGGCATGATTTAACCATACCAAGCCATGAGTTGGTCGGGTCAGTAGGCCCAGAGCGGTAACCCACTATGATGGTGATGTTATGAACATCCATGTATCTCTGAAGATTAGATCAATGGCCCACAAAATCCCAAATAGCTAAATACCTTTTAAAATCTAAGTATGTATCCATATCCTACATGCATCACAATAAATAGCTTCCTTGGCCTTAAAATCCATCAAAAATACTCTTGGACTAAAAAAATGTGTACTTTGTTATGAAATCACTAGATCAAACCTTTGATCCATACTTGTTTGTGACTTATAATTTAGATGATAATGCTTATTGTTAGGGTTAGTTAATTAGAATAATTAGCAAATGATGGATATTAAATCTAAGAAAAAATCTCTCGAACCCTACCATCATGTGAAAACTAAAATATGGACTCCAATCCGACTATTATACTATAATATTATGTCTTTCCTTATTCAAGACTAATTAGATGTTTTAGCTTGACATTAATCCTAGAATATAGATAAAGAATCAAAATATTATGAAAACTAGGAAAGACCCAATTTCTAATATATAGATAAGTATAGAATACAAGAGATAAGATTAAGGTTGGTTTTATCTTAGGTTTCTCAAGTCCCTAGTCTGGACCTAAATTTTCAATAATAATGTTGAATCTTGTATTAATGATAATTATTTGTTATTAATCTGGTGATATTCATGTATCTAGATGATCATGGATATGTTAGAAATATCCAAATCAAGGTACCATGAGATTTTTTCTAATTATGTGACCATGGTTTTCTTGTATGAACTCATGATATGTATGTATTCTCTTCTACTAAAAATGTTGGATGTGATATTACTATGTTGTGGTCGATCTTTTCTCACTCAAAAACATAAGTGATGTGTACATGTTTTGTATTTATTGAGGTGTTCATTATCCCCTTACGAGGAATTATATTAATGTTAAATAGTATACCTCCCTAGAACACAAATTGTACAAGGAGTTCCCCTAAAGTACTGGTACATGGGGTTGGGTCCAATATTTTAGTTTTGTATTGGTCCATTGATAATGCAACTCATACAGAAAAATGAATAAAATTGTTGTATTTGACTTATTAAAGAACAATTTCTATAATGTCCATTCTTTCTTTTTGAAAATCTTATCAAGTTATGAAAAACATAAATATATGTATCTTATTGCCCATGTACACAACACCTTGTGTGTTGATATTTTATTTCATGTATGTTTAAGGTTCAGAGCTAGCATGGAGGAAAAGACAGGAAGTGAGCGATTTAAAGTTATACCTATTGTGTAAGATCCTAGTAAGTATACACATTCATATTGTGCAAATCCTCCTTCCAATATCTAATAATAAGTTGTAATAATTCATTTTTACATGTTGAATACTGAGAAATGATTTGGTGTACGCCTACAGTTGTTAGTTCATATATGTGTGTATTGCTTCCACATCATACTATGAGTAACATTTTCAGAGTTTGTCCTCTCCACCCCTTTTTGTTTAGGGAATACAAAATCTGGGGACATCATAGTTGGTATTAGAGTATGGGGGATCAAAAAAGGTATTACAGTATGAACAATAACTATACCTGGCAATTATCTCAATGGGAAACAAATTAATTTCAATCAAAACCTTAGAAACTTAGTAAGTTGTTATGTATGAACTAGGTTTGACTTAGACTCTAGGTTAGAACCTAGATGCTTGAGAACTAGATTTAGACCCATTTTTGTGTTATGTGTTGAGGTGTTAATCATCCCTTATAATGTGGTTGTATGGGTTGTTACATTATTTGGAGATGTTGGGCATCACATGAAAAGAAACTAAAAACATATGGTGCACATATGTTTTGGATATCTACACTAGTATACACCTTGTTCTCACCATATTCACTAGGTGGCATGGCACTAAACTCTCTACTATGTGTGGAACACTCAATTTTTCTAATTTGGTTCTGTTTCCAATCGGCTCGAGACATAACAATTTTCTTTGATGCTTGTTTTATCAGAGAAATAATCTATACTATCCATTATATATGTAAGCATATATAAATATGTGTCTCTATGCACAGAAGAGTAGGATGTAGTCATGGAATCTAAGTGAAAGGGAGTGACATCAGTATAGATATATGACATGTAGAACAAACGATGGAATGGTATGTGATATAAAGTCATGTATGAACTTGTGTAGGTTTGATATATAAATATACATTTCTTTTGCACTTATTCAAGTTTGGCTTTGATATTTGAATCCAATGATGGAGAATCTAAGATAATACTTTATGATGAAAGTACATACTCTTTTCTTACTTAAGATGAACTATGCTAAGATAAGGTTGAATAAGCATGAACCTCGATATCTTTTACAAAGGAGGACCCCTAGTGTTAGGATGAGATATGCGGTGCAACCCCAAAGAGTGAGACCCACATGAAGGAGGTCATAGGGCATAATCTCCAAAATATGAGAAATATGTAAAAAATATGGTGTTCTAAGCTGGTTTACTCTTGATTAAATGAGTTGAGTCCTTATGCATGATTAATGCATGTCATCTAAATCCTAGGCATGATATTTGGGTGAAATAAGGTTATGGACAGAGAACTCACGATGAGAAAGTCAATTCCTTTGACTGAGCTAGGTCCTAGCTTGAGTGACTTATGTTAGTGAAGATCATCATTATCTGCAAGTGAGGTGATATATGAACCTCTATTTTTTAGAGTGAAATGTCTTGTGCATAAGATACTCATACATGTTGATCCTCCCACTTATATTTCTTAATATGTGATGCTACAAACCTCACTTCACATATATTAATGGTTATGTATGAGGAGTCACTCATATAAGCTTGACCTATTATTTTCCCTTCCTACATCATACATGTAATACCCAAGTTCAAAATCATGATAAGGTTGACTTAGTATATTCTCCTTCCCTTCATATCATCCATGAAAGATATAAGTTTGGAATTACGAGCTTGAATTAAGGTATCTTTGGATCATAGATGACATGATCAAAAAATATAGTGCTTAGTCTCAATCCTTCTATATCTAAGCTTCTAGTTTGATGATAACTCTCATACATTAGGGTGAAACTATAACATCCAAGTATGTAAGGGAACCCCTTCCCTGATGATGAAATCCTACTATGATTTTGATCATAAACCACAATAATGATGTTAAGTGTGAAGGTTCTATTCTTAAATGACCTAAAGTCTTCATGTCACCTTACATAGGTGTGTAGGGTGAAAGACTAAACCATAAGTATTACATCATATAATTTCAAATGTGTGAAATACATGATGTTAGGGTAATAGGGGATGCAATTATGAAACAAGTCAAGCAATGACTAAGACATGAAATGATGCTTTGACATGTATATGGGTGGGTACATCAAAGACTCTACATCCTAATATGGCAAATTAGGGTACATACAATTATACAAAGGCTTGGCACCTAGAAGTGGTGGCCTATATGTAGTCAAAACTCCTTGATATCACCCTAAGTATGAGATTATTTGAATTTTGAGGAAGAATTTCTATATAAGGTGGGGTGAATGTGATGAACCTGAATTTAGAAGTTTGACATCCAATAAAATATTTAAAGACATGCCTGGATGAAAATGATTTAGCATGGAACTTGGTATGTGATGTGGTTAAATGGTACGATTTCAACTTGTTTGACTAAGAGTTAATAATTAAATGATTTTTGTTCAAAGTTTGCACACTTATTTATGAGGATATTTGAGGAGCTAATTTTAATGAACAAATGTTTGATTTTTTGTGTCAAACTTGGTTGAATTCAGATTACATGTTGAGGAACTAATGCTTAACATTTTGTATCATTTTGATTAACCATTTGTGATATATTGAGGTTTGAACATTTGATTCAATTGTTTAAGTTGGATTGTTTAGATTTTAGCTTTGGATCATGATATAACATAGGTGGCAGTTTATTAATTTGTCACACAACCTTTTGTTTATGGCAGATTCCTTCTAGTCCTAGGGTCTAGATCAAGGGTGAAGACCATTGAGGAGTAGAGAAACTCCACCTTCATGACCCCACGAGATGGAGTAGAAGGAATGTCGTGATGTTGGTGGTGTTTTTTAGCAATGGAAGCCTACTTTAATTGATGATTTGCCATATATGATTTCCTTAGATAAAGAGGACAATGATAGATTTTGTTTATCTCTACGTGTTTTAGATTTCTCTTGTTTCTTAAGACACTATAATTTGAAAGCATGGGTGCATAGAGATGGTTTCCAACTTCCCTCTCCCAACTTTGATGCAGAAGCGACAAAGGTACCTGGATTCCAAGCTCTGAAGCATGTCGAGGTACACCTAGGGGCTGGCATTTGCAAAGAATCATAAAATTCATATGGTGCCATCATTGAACTAAAAGGGAGAAAGGAGACTTGTGGGTTTCTTGCTATTTCCCATCCCCTCGGTGGCATCTTAGAGATGAGATCACATCTCTATTGCTTCTTACATCCATGACCTAGATAGGAAGGTCGTTGGTGTGGTCATGGTTTGAAGAACCAACTCCTACTATTATGTGCAATTGGAAGGCCTATCCTTCTAGTGACTTGTCCTCAGAGCTCCCGCATGCGGGGCTCTTGCACAACAGAGAAACAACCAATTATTTTATGTATGAGGGGGAGAAAAAAAGTCAAAGAAAAGGGAGAAGAGGTGGCATGATCCAACCAAACCATGCCATGATCCTATTCAAGTCAACGTGCCCTAAGTCGTGACCCACTATGATGATGTGACAATTATCTAGTTGTTTCTAAAAATGATATCAATGGGCCACAAAATCCCAAATAGAGAAAATTTTCTAAAATTCTAGAATGTATCCATATCTTGCATAAATCACAATAAATAGCTTCCTTGGCTTAAAATTTCCCAAAAATTCCATTCGACTCAAAAAATTGTTACTTAGTTATGAAACCACTAGATTAGGCCTTTGAAACTTACATGTTCATGACTTATAATTTAGACGATAATGATTATTGTTAGGGTTATCTAACTAGAATAATTAGAAAACAATGGATATCAAATATGCAAAAAATAATCTTGAACCCACAATGGAAACTATATATGGACTTTGATATGACTATTAGGCCATAATATTAGGTTTTTACTCATTAATGACTAATTAAATGCTTTTAACTTCACATTAATCCTAGAAAATAGATAAAACATCAAAAAATTATAAAAATCAAACAAGTCTCAATTTCTAATATATAGATCATTATAAATATAAAAGAGATAATATTAAGGTCAATTTAACCAATAAAAGCTTCTTCAAAGTCAACTGTACTTGGCTGAAGCACATCCCAATGGAAGCAATGAGCTTCTTCCACGCCCCTTCCAGCATCAACTAAATTGGCTATAACATCAAAACCCTTCAAACACCAGATGTCTGGAGTATTACCTCCACTACAGCATGATGGATCCTCTAGAAGAAAAAGAATTCCTTTATCTTCAAACAAAAAGACAAAATGCCTAATATTGTGGTTGTTATCTACCATGTTGAGGTTGCCTCGATCAAAGCCTCCACATCATCCCCTTCTGCACCTCATCCACCCTTTAAAGCCAAGGAGATGACCACTCTCAACTTACACTCTAACACAAGACTTCTCCATGTTGATATTATAGTGTCACACAAGGACAACCTCAAATCCACATGCACAATAGCAAGAAGTCCTACAAGGCGATGGGTCGCGCTATAACTACGACTATTAGAGGTATATACCCCATGGAAGGGGAGTTGTATGCTATTAATGATGGCAATTTGCTCGCCAAGCATAAAGTCTACCCTAGGGCAGTCCTCTTGTTAGACTCCAACAATGCAGTTCGTTGGACTAATAATGTCAAGAAGCCACCTGATAAATACAAACTTATCATGAAAGTAACTCAAGAAGTAAGAAAACAAATGGAGGTCAAGGAGGTCATACATTTGAAAGGAAACCATAATAAGCTAACCGACCAGCTAGAAAAGCTCTATCTCAAACAACGTGACCTTCCCCCAGAATGGGAGTCCTTCCCTGCTCCTCTGCTAGCAACTTACTTAGACAAGCTTAGGGATTTTACTTCCATTTTCCCTCTGCATTTTCTATTGATCCTATAGGTCTTGATTTCCAAGATTCCCTGCTATAATCAATGACTCTGATACTGAAAAAAGGCCAATTTCATCATGGGTTTGGCTAAACCCAAATCTGAAATCAATTTTCCAATAATAATGTTGAATCTTGTATTCATGATAATCAAATGTTAATAATCAGGAAATGACTAAGGATCTAGATGAACATGGATATGTCGGATATATTTGAATCAAGGTATATTGGATTTTATTTAATTATATGATCTATGATTTTATTGGCTAAATTCAAGATATGTATGTACGCACTTCTACTTGCAAATATTAGATGTAGCATTACTATGTAGTAGTCTATGTTTTGCCACTCAAAGACATAAATCATTTGTATATATTTTGTAGTTATCTAGGTGATCATTATCTTCTTATGGGGATTGGATTAATATTAACTAGTACACCTCCCCAAAGCACAAGGTGTACAGGGAGTCCCCCCCAGAGTACTTTGTACATAGGGTTGGGCCCGATATTTATGTTTCATACTAGTCCATCTTGGTAATGCAACTAATCTAGAAAAATGAATAAAACTAGTGTATTTCTCTTACGAAAAACTATTTTCAATGATGTTTATTCTTTCTTTCTACAAATATTTTCAAGTTATGAAAACCATAAATGCATGTATCTTTTTGTCTAGGTACAGATCACCTTGTGTGTTGCTCTGTTGTTTCATGTGTTTTTTAGGTTCAGAGATAGCATAGGATAAAATATGGCAAGTGAGTAGTGTACATATTGTACCTATCATGTACGGTCCTAGTTAGTATTCATGTTCATACTATGTAAAATCCTTATTTCAATATGTAATAGTAAGTTATATTAATTTCTTTTATAATAATTACATGTTGAGTGTTGAGAGATGGTTTGATGTATGTTTATATTTGTTTATTCGTGTATGTAGTATTGTTTTTGCATTAGACTCTAAGTAACATTTTCGAAGTTCATCCTCTAAGACCCTCACAGTTTTGGGAAGGTGAATCTGGGGACGTCACACCTCAATTCCAGTTAAGGACCTATAATTTGATAGACATCATTAACATAGATTCCAAGTCCTATATGTAATAGTCACTTTGCATTTCAAAAATCTACTCTCACATAGGAAACTGCCCATATGTTTACCACTTTTAGGGCTGTGATCCTAGCCCTAAATTTGCTCGAGTTTGCCAGGTCTTGCGATTGATCAAACTCACTCAAATATCAAATTATAAATGAGAGAGACAACAATTCTTAAATATATTTAAAAATAAATAACTATCCATGATTTCCATAATTACAAACTCCTAATTTAATATAGTTTAGTGAATTACAATCATACCCAATAAGATTTCACCTCCAACCTTTTTCTTATTAATACATGAAATAGTGAGAGAATTAGACTTGGAATCAATAAGAACTAGACGGATGGTGGGACACACTTTCAAAAGTCCTAACTAAATCTATAACTCTTTGAATGGATCATCAACACTATAGGGGATAGATAGTTTGTCTGATATAGGAACAAACCTTGGGTATAGACTAACCACATCATCATACAATCATTTTTACCCAACCTTATGTACTCTATGGATTTTTGTCACACATATGAATCCCCAAGATAAAAAAAGATGTAACATACCTTTTTCTCTTCAATAGGTTTAGTAGAACATATTTGACGAGTCTTGTCTTTTTGGCCTTCATGACCAAAAATGGGGGTCAAACTAGGCTCAAGACTACAGTTTTTGCTCATATTTCAAACATTATCTTGAGAGTGGAGAACTATTGACACCCTATTTTTTTATTCATTCATCAATTGAGATCAGGTCAACTCTCTAGATAATATTGGAGTTTACTTCATGTATTCCACATTTTCCCATATTTTCCCAACTATTCTAATGCATCCATTTTTCCCATTAGCCACCGTTTAGGTTTTTATATAAATAATAAGTTTCTCTGGGCTTAAGTGCAATTTTCCCTTTCATTTAGATTCTTAAATATTTTTTTCCATATTGCCCAGTTGGATTATCCTGAATAAAATATTTATTTTTAAAGTATACAAATACTTAATTGACATTATCTTCACAAAAATCCACATTTTTTCTCTAGATAATAAGAAAAAATAACCCTCAATATTTATCTTCTTATATGCCTTACTTTTATATTGAGCTTTATTCCACGTATGAGTCTTTCCCGCAATCCAAACCATTTTTATACAAAGTACTCTAAAAGATTTAGTAAAATCTAGAATTCGAATAAAGAATTTTCCTTTTTCCCTTACCCAGGGATACCTGACGGATCCCATCCATATGCAATGTGCCACATGGTGGGACCACATGTTCTACCACACATTCTTTGGTAGATGGTAGTGATGCTCTTTAGTCCCTAAGCATTGATTCAATCCCATAAATACCCCTCCCCATACGTGACATATCATTTCTTCCCTTTTGAATCTCCTAAACCCATAGAGCCAACTACTTCTCCCTTTACTTTTAGTCATGCGAGTGACCAAATGATCCTTACTCTAGCACAATTATTTTCTAATTTCTGATATGAACATATGCTCTTATTTGTATAAAGGTCCATTATTTTGATTGCTTACCTTAACTTCTTATTCAGGGTCATTCAACCTACTTATTTTTGTCAATTAAATAATCTTGATCCACTTTCATACGATCTTGTCCAATATTATGCATGGCTTGATTCATCAAACACATTGAATATATCTCATATAGAATAACTTTCATCATCATGTCTTTGTTTTTATCATGCTTTGGTCCTAACTACATGGATGGGTCTCCATCCCGGGAGATTGTGAGGAAATTGAGACCCCATGGTGAATGCATATTCATCTTAGTTCCAGTCACCACTTTTTGCCCAGTTTTGCACTCAAAGCTATCATACACCCCCTGAATATGCTCTTATATAATTTTCCTCAGTTTCATATGATTATTTAGGGTTCTAATCAAATCCACTAGTTCCCATGGCAGACTAAGCACCACACTATGTGCACCAGCTTAGGAGACAGTGGTCCCGCTAACCGACTAGTGGGCCCAAGAAAATTTTGATAATTTGGACCCTATTTTTGATGGCCAATTCCTTCATCAGAAATCATCCTCATTAATCAGAGGATTCATCGACGTAGGCCCGTCAGCCCATAGTAATACCCCCCCAGCGGGGGTGGTTTTGTTCAATGAGGGTAGTGACCGCTACAATCAATGATGTCGAAGAAGTGTAATGACCTCTACACCCAGAAAGGTAGTGACCGCGATGACCAAGAGAGTGTAGCGACTGCTACATGACCATAAAGGGTCACGACCGAGACAATTGTCATGATCATAACAGAGAGTCTTCATGATTGCAACAGTTAGAGAGGTTCCACGACCATAACAACGAAGTCATCATGACCACAACATGAGTCGCGATCGTGATGGGCATCTTGACCATGACTGGGGTCCCAACCTATACATCTATAACTCCCCAGCGACCGTCTTGACCATAAAAGGTACATCGACCGTGATAGCCAAAAGAGTGTAGTGACCGTTACACATCCGTATCTTAGCCTATAAATAGGTGATCCCCTCCTTCATTTGGGGGTATCTCTTCTGCTCCATTACACTACTAGGATGCTACCTTGCACCCAACCAAGGAAGAAGATCATTTCGACCATAGCCATAAATGCCTCCATGGTGTTCTTGTTCCATTACCGTCTCCATTCCATCCAGATATATCCTCTAGCCATAAAAGTGATTGGGTTCATATATGCATCATCCACCTACCTCTCCACCTCCTACAAGCAAGAGCACGTGAAGAGAAGGAAGAAGGAAAGAGAAGATCATCCCCACTTACCATTGGTGTTCTTCCACTCCTCGTCCATATCTGCCCCATAACCAAGTAGAAGATTGTTGCTCCATTGAGTTGCGACCATCTTCTTCACCATGACCATGGTGGAATCTTCCCTCTGTCTAGTTCTTTTTGTTTCTATCATGAGGAGTGTGTAGTCCATTTCACTAGGGTGCAAGGACTAGTCCCACCGTCTGTACTTATATGTTCATTTTATAACATTCCATGACTTGTATATAACTTTCCATCTCATTGTTAATCATTTAATGCATGCTTTGTGGATTGATCACCTGCCTTGCATGATTTATTATATTCCTTTATTGTGAAAATGTCAATACTTAGGATTTGAATATTGATTAACATGGTTGATGCCCGGATGAGAACTTGTGAAGGGATATATTTAGAGTAGTAAGTGTGTAATTTGTGGGTAACGAGACATCAATCCCATGGAGATGCTTATGCAATCTCTACTTCCTAGCATATGGTTTTTGCTTTATTCCATTTAGATAGTTGTATCTATTCTGGATGTGTTTTGGATGTGTATGCATGTGTAGTGGTGGTGAAACCCAATTCCAACCCAGTGGCTCTCATCATTAATCTAAACCCAGTTTTGATCCTACTCTTTTACTTTCCTTGCAATTAGTTTAACTAAATCCCAATCAACTCTTTATTCTAAATATTAGACTTAGTTGATCCAGATTCAAATAGCAAGATTCTTAAAAACATTGTCCCTTGGGATTTGATGCTTAACTATACTAAGATAAGACCCTTCCACTTGCGAATGGTACTATTGCACAAGGTTTTAGTAAAATCTAGGGATTTCAGCCCTAGGTGAATTTGTTAGTGCAGTAAAAATCACGTCAAATTCTAACACCGTTGTCGGGGACAACGGAATCATCTTGTTAAATCTAGTTCTATTGAGACTTAACTAGGATTTTACTTTCACCTTTGATACTATTAATTGTATACTTGAATTTGGTTCTACTCAGTCCATCTTTCTCCCGAAAGATCTTTCCATCCTAGGTACCCCCAACGACTAGTGCATGCTATGCTCCAACAACACCATCCTAGTAAGTAGCTTTGACCCTAAGATAGAATGAACCTTTCATCATTAGAATAGAGAGAACCATACTATAATGTCTCAAGAGGAGGATATTTCCCAAAGGGTAGCTCAAGCCCTTAATGCATAAAGGGAAATGCTTATGCAAGAAGCCCAAGCTGCAGTTCAAGAGGAGATCCAAGCAGCTCAAGCTGCATCTCAACAAGATGAGTTAGAAAAGGACCTTAGAGAGTTCTAATCCATAAGGATGTTGATGTTCAACACCCAGTACAACCTCCTCCCATCACTGCTCCAAACTTTGAGATCAGGGCACATTGTATTACACTACTTCAAAATAGCCCTTTCTACGGTAAGCAAGGAGAGAATAGTCAAGAACATCTCCTGAAGTTCATAGATTTATGTGCTATGACAAAGCATAATGGAGTTACAAATGATGCCATCATACTTCGTATCTTCAAATATTCCCTTGCAGATAGAACCATGAGTTGGTATAAATCCATACAATGCGACCCCATCACCACTTGGGAACAACTTCAAAATGTTTTATTGGAAAATTATACCCTCCCTCTCTCACCTATGATATTAGGGGTTGGATAACACAATTTACTCAGGTCCCCAGTGAAACCCTTCCACAAGCATGGGAAATATACAATGAGTTACTACACAAGTGTCCACACCATGGCATACCTAAGAATCATCTTATTGAAATCTTTTATAGGGGTGTGGATGATGATATCAAGAAGTTTTTAGACTCCTCATCTGGAAGAAACTTCATGCATTAATGTTACGACAGTGCAGGGAAGGCTGTCACCCTAGGAGCTAAAAATCAAGACAACTGGGGAGATCTATAGGCAAGGGAGTGATGAAGGTATATATGGCAGAAAGTAGTCCTAAGTACAATTATATCACAAAATCTCTAAAGCTACTAGCCTCTAAGCAAGACAAACTCGAATCATCTTTCAACGCTTATGAAAGGAGGTGCTTGTCCCCTTGACAACAAGAGAAAGTCAATTCAGCTTTGTCATTTTGCGAAGCATGTAAAGGCACTGATCATTCTACGCTAGCATGTAGTATCCTCTACTTTGCATCATTCTGGGAAATGCTTGTGCCCAAGGAGGTAATGGTCATATGGAAAATTTGAATGCCATCCACACTATCCCTGGTCAAGGGTATTATAATCTGAATTAAAATAGAAACCATCCAGGTTTTCAGTATAGAAATCCTTTGGAAGTGAAAAACTCACAACAACTCGGTCTAGATAGGGATCAACAATGAGACCCACCAAGATTCTAGGATAATGAAAAACAAAATTTTTAGGAATCAAGGGAACTTCAGGGGTAACTTTCAGAATAGAAATTACGACTAGTATCAAAACACGTCTCAGTTCTAGAATCTCAACCAAATCCCACATCAATAGCTACAACAAGGACAACCAGCCAGTCCCATCCTTCTAACGACAAATTTTCAGTTGTTGAGAAGATGCTACAATCATAACATAATATGATAGCAAATCAGCAAGCCCCAGAAGGCTATTGAATCCCAACTAGCTCAACTTTTAGCTAGCCTCAAGACACCAGTTGGAGCTTTTGTTGGCCAACCAGAGAACAATCCTAAGCATCTTGAGAAACTGAAAGATGTTTCCACTCGGTTTGGAAAGGACTATTCTGATCCTCCTATCAAGATGCCTATGGTAGTAACAGACGAGGATGACTTCGTGATTGTCCATGACACCAAATTACCTGAATATCAACCAAAAGAACCTCTAACCACTGATAAGGTAAACAAAACAAGTTCTGAGAAACCTATCATTACAGAAATAGAAGACACGCCTGAGCCAATTATACCAGTATACAAGCCTCGTCCTCCTTTCCAAGCTCGACTAAAGTAGACAAGACTCGACACTCATTTTAAGAAGTTCAAGGATGCAATGAAGAAGCTTGATGTTGATATACCCTTTATGGATGTGTTATATGAGATACCAGCCTAGATGACGTACTTAAAATCAATCCTCATAAGAAAGTATATAACCGAGGAATACGAGACAGTCAAATTAGTAAGAACAAATTCTGATATTATTCAGAGCAAAATGCCCAAGAAGCAAAAAGACCCAGGATCCTTTAGGATTTCATGACATATTGGCGACTCCACATGTAAGAAGGGATTATCCGACCTTGGCGCTAGCATCTCTATCATGCCACTTATCCTTTGTAAGAGGCTAGGGTTTGCAAAGATTCTCCTGACTGGTATAACCATACAACTTGCTGACAATTCTATGACTCTTCTGTTGGGAATCATTGAGGATGTCCTAGTCAAGGTAGGAAAGGACTATTATGTCCCATGCAATTTTGTCATCATGGACATAAAAGAGGACTTCAAATATCCTCTTATCTTTGGCTGACCATTCCTTGCCACCATACGAGTGTTGATTGATGTTCAAGTAGGAACCTTGCTCCTAAGGCTAGGGAAGAAAATTATTGAGTTTAGAGTTTTGAAAGTATGTGAAGACCAAGAATGCAAGAAGAAATATATTTGATTGATTGCATAGAGAAAATGTCACTCCTCAAACAAGAGAATCATGAATTAGATGACCCTTTAGAAGTATCTCTAACAAACCCAACTGTTGATGATCCATAGACGAATAAGTAAAGAATTGTGCTCTCCACCTCAACACTACAGAAGAAGATCCTGAAGATAAATTTGAGGAACTCAAGGTGGTGCACGTAACTAAAGAGCTATGTGAGAAACCAGAGGAACCTAAAATGAAGCCCCTACATGAGGGACTAAAGTATGTGTTTTTGGATGATCTCAAGGTCTTCCCAGTTATCATAAATCCTAACCTAACATCCAAATAAGAAGATAGACTACTAATAGAATTTAAGGAAAGAAGAAAAGCCATTGAGTGAACTTACTGAAGTCCGTCAAGCACTTTGTATGCACAAAATGCCCATGGTAGAAGACCACAAGTCTAATGTTGAACATCAACAAAAGATGAACCCAAATATGAAAGAAGTAATCCTTGTTGAAGTCATCAAGTTGCACACTATAGGCATCATCTATCCTATCTCTGACTCACCATGGATAAGTCATGTACAAGTCATAACCAAGAAAGGTGGGAATACTGTGATACGGAATGAAAACAATAAACTCATCCCCACTCGAACGGTCACTGGGTGGAGGATGTGCATCGATTATAGGAAGTGAACAAAGACAAACGTAAGGATCATTTCCCAATGCCCTTCCTAGACCAAGTCTTGGAACGATTGGCTCACCAAACATACTTTTTCTCTATTGATGGTTACTCTGGATTCTATCAAATTCCCATACATCCAGATGACTAGGAGAAAACAACATTCACTTGCCCCTTTAGAACATATGCTTTAGAAGGATGCCCTTCAGGATCTATAATTCACCTGACACATTCCAATGTTGCATGGAAGTCATATTTGCTGGACTTATTGAAACTATTATGGAAGTTTTCATGGATGATTTCTCTGTCTATGGAGATTCATTTGACTCATGCCTCAAGCACCTCTCCATGGTCCTCAAACAATGCAAAGAAACACATATAGTGCTAAATGGGGGGAAATGCCATTTTATGGTAAGGGAAGGCATTGTGCTTGGCCATAGGGTCAACAGTCGGGGAATTGAAGTAGACAAGGCAAAGATCTAGGTAATTGATAAGCTCAGTATTCCAACCAATGTAAGATAGGTTCGTGCTTTTCTTGGTCATGCAGGCTTCTACAGAAGATTCATAAAGGGCTTCTCTAAGATAGCCATGCCAATGGAAAACTTACTACTGAAGGATGACAACTTCAACTTTGATGATTAATGCATCAAGAGTTTCAACAACCTTAAGCATGCCCTCATATCGTCCATTATCATTTGGGCTCCAGATTGGGAGCACCCATTTGAAATAATGTGTGAAGCCCGTGATTATGCAGTCATCGCTGTTTTGGGCCAATTTATAGAAAAGAAACATTATGTCATTTATTATGCATCTAAGACCCTTGATGAAGCCCATAGGAACTATGCTAATACTGAGAAGGAAATCTTCGCAATGGTGTATGCCTTTGACAAGTTTAGATCATACCTTTTTTGTTCAAAAGTCATCGTCTACACAGATCATGTTGTGATCCGTTACCTGCTAGCGAAGAAAGATGCAAAACCAAGATCAATTACATATATTATCATCTTGCAAGAATTTGATATGCAAATAAGAGATAAGAAAGGCACAAAGAATGTTTTGGCAGACCACCTGAGTCATATCCATACTGTGGACATTGAAAAGATCCCAATTGATGACTCTCTTCTACAAAACCAACTCATGAAAGCCTTGGAATTTATCCCATGCTATGCAGACTATGTGAATTACCTTGCAACCGATGTCATCCACCTTGAATGCATTGGCATCACACTAAAGAAATTCATGCACGAAGTGGAGCAATATCATTGGGATGAGCTCTACCTCTTCAAGTTCTATGTTGATATCCATATGAGTTCTAAGAAAACTACTTTTAAAGTTCCACAATGTGGCTTCTTTTGGCCAACCATATCTAGGGACACCTACAACTTTGTCTTGTCATGTGACAAATGCCAAGAAACTGGTAACATCACAAAAAGATATGAGATTCCCTCAAGCTTTGGCAGGAGGTTCAAATTTTTGACATGTGGGGAGTGGACTACATGGGGCCATTTCCTCCATCGTATGGATTTTACTACATTATAGTTGTAGTGGATTATGTATTTAAATGGGTGGAGGCCATAACAACCATCACTAGCGACTCTAAACGTGTTATCAAACTATTTAGAGATATCATTTTCCCCGTTTCGAAGTTCCACATGCTACGATATCTGACAGATGTTCTTGTTTTTTAGAAATAAGTTTTGAGGATTTGTTGAGAAAATATGGTGTTATGCACAAGGTATATTCCCCCTACCATCCAAAAACGAGTGGATAGGTAGAGGTATCAAACTACTAACTCAAATCCATCCTAGAAAAAGATAGTAGGATGTAACCTAAAGGATTGGTCAGTAAAAATAATGTCGCCTTGTGGACCTACAAAACTACTTTTGAGACTCCTCTTGGAACAACACCCTTTAGATTAATCTATGGGAAATCATGTCACTTACATGTAGAACTCGAACATAAAGCTTGATGGGAAATCAAACAACTTAATTTTGACATGAAGAAAGCGGCCCAAGCCAGGTTATTACAACTTCAAGAGCTTGAGGAGCTCTGAATGACAACTTACAAGAATGCAAGAATTTACAAAGAATGCACAAAACTATGGCATGGTGGTCATATGAAAAGGAAATACATACAAGTGGGAGACCAAGTTCTACTGTTCAACTCAATATTAAGATTGTTCCTAGGGAAACTCCATTCTCACTGGTATGGACCATACAATGTTAAGAGCATCTACCCTCATAGTGCCTTCATTTTATGGAGTAAAAAGTCGGGCGAGTATGTGGAAAATGGCCAACACTTGAAGAGATATTTCACCACAGCTGACACAAGCATTGAAGCATCACTAAATCTTTCCAAACCAGTATATCTACTAGAAAATTGAAAGAAGCATATCGAGCCAACAAAATAAAACAAAAGTGCTTGTCGGGAGGAAACCCGTTCCTTACCTTAGCTTTTATTTTCAGTTTTGAATTAGAAAATTTAGCACCCAGTAAATGGTGCATAAAAAGATGAAATCTTAAGTTCATATAATTTCCTTTTTAAAGATTTTAGGTGGATGCCACGTTGCTTAGAGGAATGCAACCACTTCTGATGGTCCAACCAGCACAATTTATCCCCCTCACATTGGATTTAGTGTTTGCTCAGGACGAGCAAATTTCTAAGTTTGTGGTGGAGGGTGGGTGGTACGTACTCTACTTTCTACCCACACCTATCTATTTTAGACTTAAGATTCCATCATTGCAATTTTGATCAAAATTTTCAATTTTTTTAATTTTCAAAGTAGTTTTGTATAGAAACTTGATGAAGTTTTGATGCTTTTATTTCAATCAAAGCTATTACTTAGTCAAATAGTTTCTTTTTCCATACAATTTTGCATTATTATACCCTCCTTATTCAAATCAAAGCCTCAAGAGGGACAATTTCTGAAACTAGACAATGGTTAGAAATCACCATGTGAAGCTCATGAATTCTAACATCATGGTCCTTTAGTAAAATTGGAAAGTATATGTCGAACTGAGAGGGATCAAATACTTTGTGCTTCCTAACTAACTAGTGGAACAATAGCATGGAATCTCCACTGGATCCCCATCACCTCATTATTTGAGCATAGTATGATAAGAAGAACAACTCAGTGCATTGAATTGTAAAACAAGTTGCATTATGATCTGAACTCTCTTCTACACTTCTTCTATCATCTCCATACCCCTCCATCCATCAAAAAGAAACAAAAAGACATAAAAATAGAGCCAAACCCTAAGTTTGGGGTGGCACACCCCTCTCTTTATCTACTTCTTCCATACCTCTCTATGTGATAGGGGTGTACCACAAAAAAAAGATGCCAATGTACACATAAGAAAAATGCAATCTCGAGTCAAATAGAGGAGAGATTTGCATACAAAAAAAGAATTCAATGTTATTGCAACCATGTAATAAAAATCTCGAGTCAAATAGAGGAGAGATTTTCTACTTCTTTCGTACCCCCCTTCACTCCCTTTTACACCTACATGCACAATGAATGCCTCATTTTTTCCACTCTCATGAAAAAAACTAGTGTCAGATCAGATGCACACTCGTTGTTCAGTGAGTATGTCTAGACTCATACTAAGATCTTAGACATGCCTAGTGATGGAGAAAGTGGAGAGAAAGGGTTTTTAGGAAACAAACTCAGGAATGAAGATATTGTAAGATATATTCAGTGATCCCAGAATTTGAGGTGCTCAACCATACCCAACAAAAAGAAACTAGCATGATTTGTAAATTAGGAAACTATCAAGGTTGAATGTATTTGATTGGCTCCTATTTTGTGTTACTTGAGGATGAGAAATGTTTAAGTTTGGGGAGTTTTTATGAATGCATATTCATCTTAGTTCCAATCACCACTTTTGTCCAATTTTTCACTCAAATCTCTCATACACCCCCTGAATCTGCTCTTCTATAATTTTCCTTAGTTTCATATGATTATTTAGGGTTCTGATCAAATTTACTGGTTTCCATGGTAAGATTAAGCATCACACTATGTGCACCAGCTTAGGAGACAATTGTCCCGCTAACTAACTAGCGGGCCCAAGAATCATTTGATAATTTACACCCTATTTTTGATGGCCAGTTCCTTCATCAGAAAGCATCCTCATTAGTCAGAGGATTTATTGATGCAGGTCCATTGGCCCAGAGTTGTTCCATGAGGGTAGTGACCGCTATGATGATGTCAAAGAAGTGTAGAGACCTCTACACCCAAAAAGGTAGTAACCGCAATGACCAAGAGAGTGTAGCGACCTCTACATGACCATAAAGGGTCATGATCGAGAAGGAGCTCTCGACCAAGAAAATTGTCACAACCATAACAAAGAGTCGCTAGGACCACAACAGTCAGAGAGGTTCCGTGACCATAACAACAAAGTCATCGCGACGTGCAACATGAATCACGGCCACGATGGGTGTCTCGACCATGACTGGGGTTCCAAACTATACATCCACAACACCCCAGTGACTATCTTGACAACAAAAGGCGTCTTGACTGCAACATCCAAAAGAGTGTAGTGACTGTTACACATCCAGATCTAAGCCTATAAATAGGCAAATCCCTCCTTCATTTGGGGGGATCTCTTCTGCTCCATTACGCCACCATGCTACTACTCTACACCCAATCAAGGAAGAAGATTGTTTCGACTGCAACCATCAACGTCTCTATGGTGCGCTTTCTCCATTACCATCTCCATTCCATCCAGATCTATCCTCTAGCTACAAAAGTGGTTGGGTTTAGATATACATCATCCACCTATCGCTCCACCTCCTACAAGCAAGAGCACATAAAAAGAAGGAAGAATGAAAGAGAAGATCATCGCCGCCTGTCATTGATGTTCTTCCACTCCTCATCTGGATCTGCTCCATCACCAAGTAGAACACCGTTGCTCCACTAAGTCATGACCATCTTCTTCACCATGACCATGGTATAATCTTCCCTCTCTCTTGTCCTTTTTGCTTCTATTATGAGGAGCGAGTAGTCCATTTCACTGGGGTGTAGGGACATGTTCATTTTATAACATTCCATGTCTTGTATATAACTTTCCATCTCATTGTAAATCATTTAATTCATGCTTTGTGGATTGATCACCTACCTTGCATGATTTATTTATTCCTTTGTTGCGAGAATGTCAATACTTAGGATTTGAATATCGATTAACATGGTTGATGTCCAGATGAGAAATTTTGAAGGGATATCTTCAGAGTAGTAAGTGTGTGATCTGTGGGTAATGAGACATCGAGCCCATGAAGATGCTTATGCAATATCTACTTCCTAACATATGGTTTTTGCTTTACTCCATTAAGATAGTTGTATCTATCCTGGATGTGTTTTAGATGTGTATATATGTGTAGCGATAGTGAAACCCGTTTCCACCCCAATGACTCCATCATTAATCTAAACCCAGTTTTAATCATGTTGTTTTACTTTCCTTGCAATTAGTTTAACTAAATACAAATCAACTCTTTGTTCTAAATATTAGTCTTAGTTGATATGGATTCAACTAGTAAGATTCTTAAAAATGTTGTCCCTTGGTATTTGATTATTAACTATACTGCGATAAGACCTGTCCGCTTGCAGGTGGTACTATTGCACAAGGTTTTGGTACAAATCTAGGGATTTCAACCCTAGGTGAGTTTGTTAGTGCAGTAAAAACCACGTCACCCCACTACCTCAAAATTTGGATCTTTAGGGAAACAATCTAAAAACTAAAAAACACATTTTTGTTGATTTCTTCATTTATTTCCCTTAAATAAACCTAAAACTGCTATTTTTGTTTGAGACTATGTAAAAAAACAATATTGAATATTGATTGACGTGGGGGTGCCTACACCTTCTATGCTCGTAATAAGGTTGACAAACTCAATATTTGGCCACATTTTCCTACTTTTCCTTATCCGCCATTGGGTGGAGTCAAATTTAGGTTTAATCATGTTTTCTTATTATTTTAAACAAAAATATCCATTTTTCCTTATTTTATGAATAAAACTAGGTGGCAAATCTGTGCTTAGTGTTTTTTCCTTTTATTATGCTTTACGCAACCACCAGATTAGATTTATCATGATTTTGTTTAGGCAGGTAAAACAATACCATATAAGTCTTGATATTTCTATTACATCTAAGACTACTTATGTATCAACCAATATCATATGGCTTCTTTTAAGGGCACACCAGTTTTTCATCAAAATAACTTGTGAACTTTGTATTCTAGATTCTCAGAACTGAATCCTATCTTATATTGAAGACTTCAATTTTTTTGTATTGATTGTCATACCTTATGGAAGGATGAGTCCAACTCCACATATCTTTTGTATTCTATTTGATTATATGATATTTATATCTATGTTATCTCCTTTATTAAAGAACATGTACTATTCTTATTAACACTCTAAGAAGTTTTGAACACCATAAAAATGAGGCATCATATAATTTCACATATATCAAATCTATATAGTTCTAGGACAACTTCACATTCATCTAGACTTCTAAAAGTACACACATTTCACTTCCTTGCTTTAGGCATAAAGTAAAGATCTATGTAACTAAGAGCATTTTAGCCAAATAAACTGAAGTTTCACTTCATAATGAATAACATTAGTCATCTTATGAAATATATATGTATAAAACCATATACTATTTGTTTTGGTTTAAAGATTGTAAAGAGTACCCAAACTTGGTTATGATTACATGTGCAAACGATCTTATACAACAATTCATAATCAAAGTATAACATACTTCCACTCACCTTTTGGTATCATGAAACATGTTCAAAAATTACTTGAGATTGTAATTGCAAAAATAGTTTCCAACACCTTGCTTTGAACAAATAATTCTAAAAATTATTCCAACTTCATCCAAATTGTTAATTTAATGAATATTGCTTCTTAACAGAATTAATGGGTCTTTTATTGAGTTCAAATCAACAAAAGAAATGAGAAAATTTATAATTCCTTTCATAACCCGCAAATTTACTCATATTTCCAAAAAGTTGGTTCAGTTGAGATTTTTGACTCAATTACAACTTGACTTAGTACAAATTGCATACATGAAGTGATAAACTAGAGATTTAGTCAGTCACATGTATCCAAGAGTGCTCCACATTCATGAAATGTTACTTATTAAGAAATCTCCTCATGTTAGGTTTCCTCCACCAAATCCAACACCTCCAAGAAGGAAGAAATTAGGCTTTTGGGGAGACAATAGGGATATCCTCATTGGGTTAGGAAGAATGTCCACCATAAACATAGATAAGAGTAAAATATAATAAATAAGAACATAAATTTGATACTTATCCATAAAGATGATTGATTAGATTAGGGATCAACTTTCTCTCTTGATATTTGCACGAACTTAAATAATATCTATTGAGTTCTTTTCCTAGCTTCAAATTTGTGTTCTCATGAGTATGATGGTGATTAGCTTATTGTATGTTCTGTTGCAAGGTATGTATATTGAAAATACATGCTTAGTTAATTTCAACAAACCCTTTTTCATGTTTTTTAGCATGCAAAGGCCTTAGTCGTCCGACTAACTCAGTATTTGGTTGACTAACAAGGAATTATTGACAATGAATCCACTAATTACAACCTTATGCCCTCTTCTAGGATAACATCAGCAACCATGCATTAGTTAGTTTGGATAATGCCCTTAATCAAGCATTGGTTGATCAAGTAGTTGATTGGATTTGATCCACATTAGTCAGAACAACTAGTGATTAGTCAGATATATTAACATTGCTACAATAGTGGCTCTCTAAAACTCAGTACTCTTGATGTTGAGACTCCTACTCTATTAATCAACTGACTCATGAAATAGTCAGATGGTGATGGCTTGAACTTAGCCACAATTGCATTGTCTCCTCATATACACCTCTTAGGACATGGCAATGACATGTCGTTATATTAAACCCATTCTAAGCCCAACATTATATCGTAGAGATTTCATCTTTATTCAATAACATAAACTATATAGTTATGATTTTTTTTCATTTTGTGAACATTTTACCTTTGAAATGTTATCTTTAGCAAAATTAGGTTTTCAACATCCAAAACTTAAATTATTCATATTGAAAACAATTAACAGACAACACCATAATTCCAAACATTAAACTAACATAAAATATAATATTAGATAATTAAGAAATAATTATATGTTCATTATAATCTAAATCTTAAACTGAGATTAGGGTCTTACAAGTAAAGGAGTATATGTTGAATGAGTTCTAAAAGGCATGCCACTATTGATTTTGCCTCAGTCATTGCAAATCTCTATCTGGTTTAGCTAGTGTCATATGTGCTACTGATGTGCGTACTTCTATACAAATCCAAGAAAGTTCTACTATACTAATCTCAAATAAAATGAAAGTATGATAAGATTTAACATATTCTCATAGTTTCTATCTCCACTAACTATTTGTTCACCTATTATTTATCCAAAGTTTCTCAAACTAAAATTAGATTAAACAAATTCATCTATCACTATAGTGGGGTTATACACCCATTTACATTGAACATTAGAGAACACTATTCTCAAAATATTCAAGAATAAATATTTGGTCACTTGGAAAATTAATATCTCTTAGTGGAGTCAACTCATCAAAAAGAAAAATCCATTGTAGGCTCCAAAAAAGAGGATTTCATAACTCCTCTAGTGGAATGTTATGCTTGGTCCCTATCTCTACTAAACTCTTTTTGGTTCACTAGTCTATCCACAATATTTACAAATATAATGTGAATTTGCATTCTCAAAAACTCTTTGTGTTTGACTTAAGGTATCAGTATAATGTTGCCATTGGGTCTCATAGTCATTATATAATACCAAAAGCAATTAGGTGTGTCTAAGAACACATCATCACTATGAAATTAATAATATCACTCTAGCATTGACTATAGT